>APFE031248969.1:174931-247386 GCA_000404065.3 Pinus taeda
ATGTCTTCATTATTTGTTTGAAATTTTAACTTTTTTCAAGATCATGATAAAATATTTTATGCTATTATTTCAAAATGTTGAAATATTACCCTTGAAAAAAAAGGGGAAAAAAGTGTTATCCCAACTTTAACACTTTTTGTTTTGAGAGTGTTTTTTGGACAATTTTTTCACAAAAAATTGTTTTTCACCGCCATTTTTAAAATATGTTCAAAATTTACCCTAGAAAAAAGAAGGTGTTATTCCAGCATCAACACTTTTCAATTTTAGCACTGTTTTTGATGTTTTTAAGGGGTTTTTTGGCTAGAGTTCCCGTTTTGAGTTTACAGTTCCCGTTTCAAAGTTTACATTGTTTTGGTTCTTTGTGTTTTGGGAACTATTGAATGGTCGTCCTCTATTGGTATTACTTTCAACTTAACTAGCCTTTCTTGATGGAGAAGGGTTCACCCAAGCCACCTTTGTTTCACTACCCTCATGGTAAGACAATTTCTTTGTCTTATCCAAGCAACATCTTCTCCATTCCATTGTCCCAAACCTTCTTAGTTTGACTTGTGTTTTAGTGCCTCCTATAGCCATGGCTCAATAACAAGCCTGTTGTAGTAATGGAGGAGGGAGCCAAGGAAATATGGGGGTTGAAGGACATGCTTTGAAGCGGATTCATTAACATGAAACACTAGGAGCACACTCTGACAAAGATACAAGTGGAAATTCAAGATATGAAAGAGTAAATTAGTCAAAAGTGGTAGGAGATTATTGTTTCAGAGTTTATGGTGAGAGTCACTCAATGGGCTCTAAACACCATCAATTCACATGGGTGTCAAAACCATCACCTCCACATCGTGGACCTCCAGTGGCATGTAAAGATGCTTCTTGGAAAGGTTCTAGTGGATAGGTGCCAAACTCAGGACAATTTCATGCACAAACTAGATGAGGTAAATAATTTGTTGCTAGATGTAGAAGGATGCCTAGCTAGGCTTGAGATAGATTTTCCTCCCAGTTCTATCATTCCACCACCATGTAAGGTTGAGGGGTAACCCATCAACCTGGACACATATCTATCAACCTAATGCATATATTTTTCTTATTGTTTATGATGTTTAATTTCTAAGAAGTTATGCTAGTTCTCATGTGGAACCTCCCCCCATTTCTGAAGTAATTTTTGTTTACTAGTATTACACAAATCTCCTTGGATCTGAAGACTTATGGAGTTGTTTTTCTCATTGTACCAAAGTGTTGGATTCATCGTCTATGGGGCAACAACACAAATTTCTGTTCTCTAGTTCAGTCATGGTTTTTTTCTCTTTGATTTTAGTACACTGCAAACTATACTCTTTTGCCTTTCATCTATTTCCCAAACCACCAACCATAGGCCAAAGAAAAAGTCTTTAAAATATAATGTAACTTTTAAAATCATCAATGAAACCACACACACACACACACATATATATATATATATATATATAATTTAAATAAAGATGAAGAAAATAACAACTTTTCAGTTTAAAACTATTCTAATTAAATTGACAAATAACTTTTTATTATTAAAAATAAATTATTTATCATCATTTTATAAATCTTTTAAATATTATTTAAAAATATACTAAAATATTATTATTTAATTAATAAATTTTCCTCCCAATTTCATTTTTATTGTTAACATTATTTCTATAATTATTTTTTTTATTATTATACTTGCATAAAAAATATATAAGCAACATGTTGCATTGACCAAAATTAGTGTTGGTTGACTTTTTATATATATTAAATAATCTAATTAAGGTTTGACCAATTATTTAAAACTGATTTTGTTGATGTTTGATTGGTTAGAAAGATTGATTTGTTATTACATGCATGATGATATTATCATTAGTGTCTTATTTATCTCCTTGCAAGATCCTTCACATTGTAGTGTTATAATCAAGGGACGTTGCAGCCCATCATGATACCATGGAGACCTAGTGAATGCATAATTAGTACTTAATCACCCATTATCTGCCACGTAGTGTTGATTTGAAAGGATGACTTGCCTCCCCTATAAATTTCCTTCGCCTCCCGTTTTTCAATGTCCCTTGTCACTCTTTTGCACTTATTCTACTACAAAATTTGCTAACATGCTAGCAAAAATCCCGTGTTAAAATTGCACTAGCGTGCTAGTGAAGATCCCTTGTGTGAAATTCTGCCTAGTGTGAAGCTCTTCAAGAAACCAAGCAAAGGAAATCTTCAAATATCAAACAAGTGAGAAGCTTTTATAAATCAAAACACAATATTTTTGTAAATTTAAATTGTTGAAGATTTGAAAGCATGAAGAGATGCTTACATCCACTTCACAACTTAAGACTGATCTTGACTCTACAAAATGGACATGCTTCACACATGCAAGTCAAGGCCGCTAAGTAAACAACTTGTATATTTAGCCTCATGAGTGTGCTAACACTGATATCTATGTTAGAGCCACCACCATGAAGTAAGCACCATTGGCTCATATGCAGTAGCAATACAACATCGCTAAATAGCAATATATTAGAATGTAGGTGATGAATAAATTGGTTTTCTGATTGGCTTTTTTTTTAGCTTTTTATTTTTCTTTTCTTTCCTTTATTGCAAACAAACATGGTATAGTCCTAACATATGAATTAATAGTGAAAAATTGTTTAGCATAGAGGCAAACCAACAAGGGAATAATAATGATGACATAATGCTATATATTTGTCTTTATCATCTACATTAATTCTCATAATTTTTTTCTATAGAAAGACAGAAAAACAAGGAAATAATATGATAGCTATTATTTAAAGAAAATGGCATGTCTAATGGCATCAAATTGTGCAAAGAGATAAACAAGTAAGGGAATCATAATGATGATAGCCTCTACAAAATCTATACTATAAATCAAAATTGTTGCTTTACTTACTATGTCATATGTCAAGTTGATGGTTTTTTATTCGACAAACTCCATGTTCACTAAACCCCCTCAACATATACTATAACAAAAAAGAAAATGTCTTCCCAGTGGATTTAAGGCATGGTTTTAAGTTCCCAGCTCCCAAGTCTCTAATCCATAAAACTAACAAGGCCCGCTCCATGTAGTGATTTCTTCTAATCCAAGTAAATTCCCCCATTATTGAGTTTGTATCCCATTTTCGATCAAAACATTTTTAGTTTTGTTAATTCCCATCTTGTGACACAATGATTAACATCCAGACTCAAGCATGAAAGTTGAACAATTATGGCTCTAGGCTTATTCCTCTTGTTGGTCTATTACTTCCACACATTCATATAACCATCACTTGTCCATCTAGTTTCTTGGTAATCATTAACTTACCCTACTTCTTTAATAATTAAAAAAAATTATTTCATCAATAATATCTTAAATATTTGTTTCATATACATTTTACCCTACTCTCCTTATTGAATCCATGTTTGGATTTAGATTATATTTAATTGGACCAAATACAACTAGTTATGACCACTTAATATCCCCTTATGAGATCCACTGAATCAACGAGTTCCAATTCTTTTCAAACTATAGAATAATGATGGATCTGTGACTTCCAATGAGACTGTCTCTATTTCTGAATCAACTACTTCTTCAATTAGACTTGCATATATATCTCGACCTAAATCCATAGTGAAACTATTTTCTTTGGTGCATATTCAAGGCAAAATATAGATTTGGTATGTTCTACAACATCTACAATGGAAGTGTATCAAGAGCCTTCAACGAAATCACTCGATTGGATCAATTAGTTCTAAAATGACTATTGAAACTGGATTTGGTTATGATTGTGGCATATATGAAACATGTATGCATGATTATCAAATCTATTACATAAAATTTGTAGGTTGCATGGTTATGGCCGTCCCTCTCAACCACCTAGTCCAAGTGCTTGAAGTAACTGGAAGAAAGCATAACAACAACCTTCAACTTGTTATGCATGCAATGAGAGATAACATTCCCCTCAATATATTAATCATGTTGGTTATTAGAGACCCTTGAGGTTTATTTAGCTAGTTGTCCATCATTCATTTAAGGTAGATAAGAAAGGAAGTACATTTTAAGTGAATTATTTTTAAATTTTGCCCATATACTTATCAAGGTCTCTCACAATTAATGTGCTAAATAAGATACACTCATGAGAAAAGTATTCCTTCCATTGGGATTGTGCAATGGGCTACAATCCTATGTCATAGGAACTGCACTCTACTTTGAAGGTACATATCGATGCATGATGTGCTTGTTAAAACAAAGATTACACGTAGGGGGGGGGATGAATTAGTGTGGTGGAAATTTTATAATTTCAAAATATTTTATTAACAGAAAATTATGTAGCAATGTACCATAATCATTTGCAACATAACAATAAATAAATAAAATGCATCAAGAATCCATCATATGATCAACACAAGAGGACACAAGCTTTTCGTGGAAACGCATACAGGAGAAAACCACATATTCTTCTTCTCCTTCTTCTTCAATTCATTACATAGATTTGCAGGCACTAAACTGCTAGAGGCACCACCTCGAAAATATCCAAGCAACTACTTGTGGTAGGATACAACTTGATTGAGGCACCAACCTGAAAATTATGCAAGAAACTACTTGCTATAGGATACAACTTGATTGAGGCACCAACCTCATAAATTAGAAAGCTTCAACTTTTTGTAGGTGTTTGACATTGGATAAACCAACACTCCCAATGTGTTTCGTGACATGGAATAACCGCCTCTAGTGGATCCTTATTTCTGGAGATGCGATCATGGAAACTTTTAGGGCTAATATTCACAAGTGGGCTTATTTTCCATGATTTTTCCAAAAACAATATTCGCCAATTTACATTTTTTAAAAAAATGATTCACCCAAATTTTACAATATAAAGTTATTTTACATTAAAAATTGCCAACATTATATAGAGCATATATATAAAATCATTATAAATTTGGATAATTTTACAAAGACATCAATAATTATTCTATATTTTGCATATTAAGGACAAGCATTATTCACCAATGTTTTTAAACTTCAAGATAATTTTCCATCCTTAAAATTTTCCCTTAATGCGATTGTTGAAAAACACCTGCAGGTTTTGGTCTAACGACAATCGTGATTCCCAACAAGTGGTATCATAATGTAGGTCACAAGTTAGATACACACTCGACTCACGTTGGGAGGGAGATTGTTGGACATTGGATAAACCAATTCTCCATGTGTGTTTCGCGACATGGACTAACCACCTCTCATGGATCCTTATCTCTGGAAACACGATTATTGACTAAAACCTACGATTTTTGGTCTAACCTAAATTGTGATTCCTAATAGTAGGCTTCAACCCAATTGAGATATTGACCTCAGTGGATGCACCCACCTCGTTTCTCAACTCTATGCAAACCAATTTTCATAATATTTCAAACTAGATCCACCTGCTATTTAATGTAGGACTTCAAAGTTGATAATGTTGTTATTGACATACTGTTGTCATCAACCTATCATATCATGTCCATACACTATTCCAACCTATTCATCAATAAGGCCACATACAACCCTTCTCAAAACCTATTCTTGTCATATACTCAACATCAATTGCAACCTACTCATTAGCTCTTATAGAACATAACATCGATTTTGGATATCAGAAATACATCATCAAGAATTTTCATGCATCTAGGATTGTTCACCACTAAACTCTAATCATCATGCTTCTTCCAGAATCCAATTTGGCCTTAAAATGAGCACAAACCCATCCAAAAATAGAGAGAACTATATAAAACTATACAAAAATTAATCATTCAACAAAATGACATAATACAAGCACATTCTACAAAATAACATTGTTGTGGTCTCTAAAAAATGTCTAATTGTTTGACAAGAACTGTCAATTTAGGCATGCCAATAACCCTTTATAGAAAAAAACTTGACCGACTTTGAGAGGACTCGAACCCACAACTTCCATAGAACAAATCAACTAACACAACCAACTAACCTGAGTGATAAGTCATGACCTGTCACAAATGTATGTGTATATAAATGTGGAACCAAGAACTATAACCAGTTCCAGTACGGCTTTACAGACAAATGACCATTGTCCAACCGAGCCTAAGAATTGATTAGAGATACATATTGTATGTTAATTGGTTTATATCTATTTAAAGTGTTTTTGTGGTCTCGTTCTTTTGTGAGCTAGCCATAGCATAAATCCATTTTTTTTTGAAGGCCAACATGTGACCCAGTGTGTGACCGAGCTCTCAACATTTGTGCCATGGTCCTTTGGACCTAACCCTCAAGTGACCATATGACTGAACGCATGATGATGCCCTTAATTGTGTGCTATGGTCCTTTGGATCTGCTCTTAAGTGAACATGTGATTATTCCTTGTGACCAAGTCCTTAGTGTCCTCGGTTGTCTACATGATGTTGTTAGCACAATAACATCATGCCACATGGAAGCTCGTGAGGGGTGCCAGGGGTCACCATCTTTGGACTTTCTACCATTCAGAAATTTCCATATGCACCTATCATGTTGTAGACCCTAGAGGCATCACGTCACCTGATAATTTCATTAGGATGACATGTCAAGTCACATCATTTCCATGTCACAGTGTTCATCCAATCAATCTTTGCCACATCATCAAGACATCCACATCAATTATTTTCTCCAACTAGACTTCACCATGTGTCAATTTTCCACGTCATTATTCTCATCTAATTAAAATGTGGCACATGTCACTATGTGATTGAACAGTATGAGAGGGGCGTGCCCTTGGTGAATTAGTGAGCATGTAGGCATACATTTGTTGTTCATTTTTTCATTTGTTCATCTGATCCATCTGATATGAGTGGAGATGTTGATCTTTAACCATGCTAAACTTCTTGCACATTTGGTCGCTATCCACCATGGATTTAATCAATGGGGCATAGATCCACCCTAAAGTTACACATCTTTTAACAAATTTGATGTTGGTGGGTTTTGCCCCATAGTTTAAGCCCTTTACTAGTGCTAACTTTCAAATGACCATAACTTCTTATTTAGGGGGATTTTTCAGAGTGGAATATATTTTTGGAAAGGTCTCGAAGATGACTATCCAACCTCATTATCCATAGGATCATTAGGACATCATTGACATGCTCCCATAACTCTTTTATGCTTCCACAGTCGGGTGATAGTGGAAAATAGGATGACACTTACATCAATATTTTTCTATCGGTGTCATTAGTTAATAGGTCACACATTGGCCTTGGAAATAGAGCACTCAAGGGCCTTAGGGGCAAAGCATTCAACAGTGAAATGTTGATGGGGACACTTGAAATTGGTTTCCTACAAGGGTTTTTTATGTGATTATGTTGAATTTGAAAGCCAACACTATGGTAGCTTTCGAGTTTGAACCTTGGACCACCCAATTGCAAATCATCAAGGTTAAGAGGGACTAAGTCATAGATGCTACAACCTAATGCATTATGAACCCTTCTCTATCCAGTCCCCATATTTAACTAAAACCCCTTTGTAACTATTAAAGACTCCAAGAAGAAATCAAAGCTTTCTCCTCAATTCAATGCAGAAAGATCATACATTTTACAAGAAAATGTGAATATAAGGGTAGAATTCTAGTATATTCTGTTCTCCCACTATGAAGGCTTGGGTTGCACCATTGAAGAAACAAAATTTCGGAGGGATTAGGAGTAGCTTGCAAGAATTATAGATGAGTGAGAGAAATATATCCTACTCATGAAGCCACATGGATCACAATCATCTGATCACTTATCGGATCACCTTTCAAGACATCAGCCAAATCCCAGCTGGCTATTGTCTAACACCAGTTCGCCGAGTAGAAATTTAACTTATTCCAATTAGAGGACATTAGAACTTGGAATATATTTGGCATCTAATTGTATGTGAATAGAAAGAGATGACAATCAATTTATATCATGTATTCTGGAAGAAAATATTGTTAGTGGAGTCCGAGTACAACTAAATTTCCCTACCTTGACATTTCTTCTTTTTGATGGGTCATTTTGGGGGATAATTTGCAGCCATGAGTGGTTGATGAGCCATGCTAGAAATATATTGTTGGTGTAACTTCCATCTTTTCAAAAAGAACGTGAGTTTTTTCGCTTAATTTGTTAACTTAACATTCGTGCCTTGGCACTTTACATTAGAGGAATTTTAAGGTCTAAAATGTGCCTCCTAAGAAAAATGTACGACCAAAATAAAATTTATAAGAACCAACATAACTCAAGATGATGATGTCAATCATGGGGGATGATTCACCATTTTTGGAGTTAAAAAGTAAAAATATTAAAAAATAATAAAATAATAATTTATTTTTTCAACTCGTATTTTCAACTTACCTCCCTATGGTTTGACTCAAATTTTGAGGGGGAGTATTCATTGGATGTGAAATCTAATTCCTCATCTAAGGAGTACCCATGTTGCATACTTTCAATGGACCCTGCTACACGAAAAATGAGAAATACATGAAAAATGTGATCATAATCACGTTTTTTGATGTATTTCTAATTTTTTGTGTAGCAGGGTCCATCGAAAGTATGCAACATTGGTACTCCTTGGATGAGGAATCAAATTATGCATCCAATGAGTGTTGCCGCTCGAAATTTGAGTAAACCCATATTGATTTTAGTTGAAAATACAAGTTGAAAAAATAGTTTTTTCTTTTTTCCCTTTAAAATTTGATGATAGGATCTAATCATATTTTATTATTTCCACTATTGTTTTATAGTTTCCTTAGGAGGCCCATTTTAGACCTCAAAATTCCCAAAATGTTGACTAGAAACTCAACTCATTCCCACCATTAATGCGCCCCAAAATCCCAAGTTCACGGTGTTATAGGTGACAACCTTAGAGTGTGCAAACATTTATTTACAAATTAAAACTTACGTGGTTTTGTCAAGTTAGTCTAATAGATGACAATTACTCATTTGATTTGGACAAATGAAGAAAACAACGCAAAGACCTCTTCATTAAAGAACACTTTCGATGTAATTTAAAAAATCACTAGCTTAGTCCCTTATAAATAGAAAATTGAATCCCTCATAAATATTGAATCATATGATAAGATTTGGCATGTGTACTATTAATTTTATTTTTTTTTTCAGAAGAAAAAAGAAGCTGGTTTATATTATGTACCAGTGCATAAGTTCAAAAATGTATCATAAGTACAATAACTTGCATAAATTTTCCAATAAACAAAAAAGTAAGAAAGTGAGGTGTACTGTTAAATTTGTTACGAGACTTGGTCAGAGGAAGAATTTTTTTTTTTTAATATTTTTATTTTCAAATAATTTTCATTTCTAATTATTTTTATTTAAAACTATGTAAATTAACCACTTCATTTACATCACCTAATTATAAAATAGATATTCAAATCTAGGATACCAATACACGTGCTACACCGGTATCTCTCTAAGTGGTCCATTCCACAACTTGATAACTCCATGCGCCACTTGCACTTCATGTATGCATGAGCATGCTCTCAAGGCCTTACAACTATGCATGCTCCCGCGTAATACGTCTACCTCATCATTAGGTCTTACAACTTCCTAGGTGAATACATACTCCTATCACAGGCTTCACAACTTGCACCAAAACTCTTAGGTTGTTCACACATCACACACCGACTCCTTCATTGAATCTATAGGTTTTAACCCTATACAAAAATTACCTGGATATGAAATCTCAAAACATAAAATAAACAATGGTGAGAGCATAAAACATAAAACATATATACATAGAGATTTTCCATTGGATCCTGAAATGGGGACTACCATATTGATTTTTCATTATATTCCTTTCAATGTTACAATACATATATATACATGCTGAAGAATCCATAAACTCCAATTCATTAACCCTGGATTAGAACATAACAATAGTTGCCTTGACTAGATCTACACAATACCATGGAAAAAAAACCATCTTGCCCAAAAACCATGTGCGAAATTCATGCACAAAACCATAGGTAGGTCCTCCCACCTAATATAGGTTCCAAAAAGATATTCTTGGGCCATTTCCTCAAACATCGTGCAGGGGGGCTACTGCCCCCTATGATCCCATCGTTGCACCCGACGCAACGTACAAGGTAGTCTACTACCCCCCATGTGAAAGAATATAACACACACCGAACATTCTCCCACTTGTCTTTTTCTTTCCACAGGAGAGCTTAGTCATTTGTCCAGTCCTACAATATCTGTTGTTTCTCTACACCAAGAGAACTTCTTAGTGCTCACAAACTTTGTTAATGCTTCCACAGTATTCTTCAAAGTGTCCACCTTTACCAACAACAACTTTTTGTCCTCAACCATATCCCTCACAAAGTGATATTTAACATCAATGTGCTTTGTCTCCTTCGTCTCTGCCCAGAATTCCTATCCTAACCTAACACCACTGAGCATGCTTCTAGACTTTTCCATCAACATCTTGTTCATTCTTTCTGCAACTCCATTTTTTTGAGGTTTGTATGGAGTAGTCTTTTTCTGTGATATACCACACTAATTACAGATTTCTTCAAATTCCTTCTTGCAAAACTCTCCACCGTTATTTGTCCTCAACACCTTTATCTTCTTCTTTGTCTAGTTTTCCACCAGAGCCTTAAATTCTTTAAACCTGTCAAAGACTTTAGATTTCTTCCTGAGGAGATATATCCATGTATTCCTTGACAAGTCATCTTTAAATGATACATAGTACACAAACTTACCCAGTGATGGAATTGACACAGGTCCAAACACATCACCGTGCACAAGATTTAATATATGTTTCACCCTCTTAGCACCAGAGGGGAAACTCACTCGATCCTACCTCCCATATACACAATTTTCATAGAAATCAAAATCCAGAGAGAGATTAGACATACCTTCTACCATACCATTACCATGAAGTATTTGAAGGCCATTCTCTCTAATATGTACAAGCCTTTGATGCCATATCTTGGTCTTTTCTCTAAAGACCACTATATTTTTTGCTCCACTTTCAGGAACCACAGAACAGTTGCACCCATCAATAATAGTGCTACCCTAAATCTTGTACAAAGTTCCAATCTGAACTCCCCGCATCAATACCAGTACTCCCTGAACCATCTTGCAAGTATCTTTCTCGAACATTGTTTTTACATTTGTAACATCCAGCTTGCTTACAGAAATCGTATTTCTGGCCAATGCAGGAATATGCAGAACACTTGGAAGTGTTATAATCCTTTCACCTTGCAACTTCAACTTGAATTTTCCATGACAAATGATTCTAGCCTTCTTGTCATCCCCTAAGAAGACATCACCACCATCATATTTCTCATACTCACAGAACCACTCTCTATGGGGAGTAAAGTGAAAGGATGCACCTAAGTCAATCAACCATGCCTCATGATCTACATGTGTACTTGAAGAAGAAGCCAAGTACACATCCCCACCTTCATCTGAGGTGATTTCTACCTCTACAAAAGAAGCATCATCAAATCCCTTTCCTTTCTTAGGAGCTTTATATTTACAGTCCCTTTTGAAGTGCCCTTCCTTTCCACATTTCCAACACACCTTTACAGGTTCTCCTGGAGATTTAGATCTCCCTCTAGATTTACATCTCCCACTGAAGGAATTATTTTTGTTTATGTTCTGGGACCATCCTCGTATGGACAAGGCACCACCATTCTAGCCCTCCATTTTTTTTCTTCTCATCTCCTCTGACAACAAGGATGAGACAATTTCATCAAACTACAAGGTATTTACATTGCTACCTATTGCAACAACCAGACTATCCCACGAATCTAGTAGAGAACGCAACAAATTGATGCACTTATCTTCATCTGAAATTTTAATATAAATAGATAATAATTGGCTTAACATGGTGTTAAAGGCATTCAGATGACATGTCATGAAATCTGCATCTTTCATCACGAGGTTATACAACTTTTTTCGTAGGAACAATTTATTCACCAGAGACTTAGATTGGTACAAAGTCCCTAACTTTCCCCACAAAGCCTTCATCGAAGCTTCCCCTGATACATTCAGTAATATTGAATTTGAGACACACAATCATATTGTGCTCTTTGCCTTCCGATCCAACTTCGCCCAGTCTTCAGCTAACATTGTTGTTGGTTTAGACCTGAATCTACCACAATCCACTGATCTTTATCCACCAGCAAATCCTCCATCTTGAGTTTCCAAATGTAGGTTTTAACCCTGTACAAAAGTTACCAACATACGAATTCTAAAAATAGAAAATAAACGATGGCAAGAGCATAAAACATAAAACATATATAAACAAAGATTTTCCCCTGGATCCCAAAACGGTGACTACCAGATTGATTTTTCATTACCTTCCTTTCAATGTTACAATACATATATATACATGCTGAAGCATCCTTAAACCTCAATCCATTAACCTTGGATTAGAACATAACTATAGTTCCCTTGACCGGATCTACAAAATACCATGGACAGAAAAATGTCATGCCCAAAACCATGTGCGAAATACATGCACAAAACCATAGGTGGTCCACCCAACTAATATAGGATGCAAAAAAAATTTCAGGTTGCTACCCTTGACCCCATGCAGGGGTGCTACCGCCCCCCTCCATACCCCCCGACAAGGGTGCAGGCGCCCCCATTGTGACCCCCCTGCTGCACCTAGCACAATGTATAATGGGGAATACCACAACCCCCCCCCCCCGAAAGAAAGAATATAACACACACCCAACAAAATCCATTTCCATTTTTATCATCCATCCTACCACTCTCTCAACTTTTTTATCTTTCTCGATCCTAACTTTCTAGCTCAACTTAGTCTGCATGCATTTGTGCTCATTAGTATAGATTTGTATCCACCATGACTATCACATCATTTTTCTACACAGTATGCATTCCTTTACCACTTTCTCACAACCTCAAAGACTAATAGTCACTGTATCCCTCATATGACCTACAAATTTCTCCATTGCGAATGCACACGATTTTATTTTCTTCTCTAACATCTAACAATGCTTGATTATTATTATTATTTAAGAAAAACTCTCTGATTCGCTAGAAGAAACCTACACAATCTTCATAGAGGCTCCATTTTCTGAATGCCTCATTATTCTTGTTCTATCACCTTTAGTAACCACTGCCTTGCATCTTTTCCACCTTCTTTGGTCTCGTAGCCGCGCGGTTGCAACCATGACTCATCCATGTCTCTCGAGGAAATTTCTTCCACCCACTTTCGATAGCCTCTTTCCATAATCGCCATGATATACTCGTCATGTGAATTTTTGATACTACTGCTTGCAACTCCATCTTGATTGGTTCAACTCATCCTCGGTTTCAGTGCTCGCCCTTATCATCATTCTCCTCCACCAACACTTCTCAACCAATTTTTTGTATGTTATTATGCCTCGATCACATTCTCACCTTCTTAAATCCTCATGTTCATCTGCCTCTTCACCAGATCCGGTCACAATAATCACCTTCTCAAATTCTCACTTACGTCTAATTCTCTAACGGATCTCGACACCAGGCTCATTTGAGTTTAGTTCCTACCACAATGCTAGGGTTTGTTCCTTGCTAAAATTTTGAGGTGTTTCAACACAACATGAGGTAGATATTCATTTTCTTCCCCCTACTTCCCTACTGATATATCACTCACTATGTGCATCTTGCACACTACCTCCTCTACAGTCATTGTTCTCATCCACCACCACAGATTATCTAAAACACATCTAAATCTTAGGCTTGTTATTGTCCTCATTCGATGTGACTTTCATTGCTTTAAAGACAACGCCATCACCTTACTATTGCAACTTAAATATTAGTTGTGTTTATGCATCTTCTCCACCTATTAGTCCCATTTATGATCTCATGTTGATTCTTGACCTTCATAGTCTTTGCATTCCTTCAGTAGTTTCTTCTCGCACTGAACATTATCTCTTACTTGATTTTACCTTACATGGTGGCTTATTCCTTATGTTGACTACTCCTCGTGTGTTGGCCACTTCTGCTCCACACTTGTAGCCACTCACTCTAATATTCAATGTTTCCAACAAATTTCAACGTAGTAGGACTTCAATGCATGGCACTAGGCTTCATAGGTGCCTCTTTACACAATGTTATGCCTAATAATGCATGTGTTGCATCCACCATCAGGAAAGTTTTGTGGCTCTCCTTGCTTTCTAGAATTATCAGTCTTAGTCGCTTTCTTGTTAGAATCACAGAATCAACGTTCAAATCACCATACAAATTTCATACTCACCATACTCACCAATATTTTTAGATCTCTCCTTTCACCTTCGAATTTGATACCAGATGCTGAGATCACAAAGCACTGAGAGAGATAGTGGTGTATAAAGAGATCGTTGATGTGTTCTCAGTGGCCCCTGAGACAATTTACCTTTGATATTTCCAGCCTTTAAATAGGCTTAATGAGAGATTAATACCATGAGAAAAAACCGTGGATGTGCATATACGTGGAGGCAGAATACCACCAATATATTGACCTAGTCAAGTTTACTAGAACAGCCTTAACATGGGTTTAACATAAAATTCAACTTTTTATATTGCATGATGTTGAAGAATATTCTATGAAATTGGAATCATTACCACTCACCTATTTTTTTTCAAAGCTAAAACTATGCCAGGTTTATTTGCTTGAAATATTATTTTAATAATTTCGTATTAAAATTAATATCATAAGTTATTTAAAAATATATGAAAAAGCTTATTTCTGTGAAATATTATTATAATAATTTAGTATTAAAATTAATATCATAAATTATTTAAATTCAAGAAAATTTGTAAGGAGGGAACGAGATTTTGAAGAAATATATATGTTAGTGCCGAAGAGGGAAATGTTACCATAAAAATTTAATAAATTTGGTAAGAAATAAAAATCAAGAACAAAGACATATCTTATAATAAATTAATTTAATAACATTATGGATTAGATATTATCTAATTGGATTAGAAACTGTTCTAAGGTAGAGGAAGACATTTGTTGAGAGGGGATATGTGAAGAACATTAATGTTATAAGGCACACATTATGTAGGAAATACCGAATCATATTTATAATTTGAGAGGGTTAGAAGGGAAGGGAAAAAGAAACAGGGAACATTTTTAACAAAAAAAAATTGGGGTATATAATGTAAAAGAGTTATTAACTAGTAATAAGTAGTGGAGAAGAGCACTTGAAAAAGATGGGAATAATAAAAAAATATTAATTTATGGTTTAAATGAAAAGATGGATGATACCAAAGGGTATATACGTGAGAAAGGAAGGTTAAAACAAAGTGTTAAAGGTATTGTGATTTTTAAAGAGATATGAGATAATGGGCTTCTAAGATTGACTTAATTTGTATCTTTTTTCAGGGTTATA
The DNA here is from genome assembly GCA_000404065.3 of Pinus taeda. Taxonomy (NCBI): domain Eukaryota; kingdom Viridiplantae; phylum Streptophyta; class Pinopsida; order Pinales; family Pinaceae; genus Pinus; species Pinus taeda. The sequence goes on from APFE031248969.1 coordinate 190,267, forward strand.
ATTTTTTGAGTGCTTTTCTATTTCAATTGTTTTTTTGATGATATGATAAGTGTGAGGGCCTCGATTTGACGAGCGCTCACTTTCGGTTATAAGCGACTCGGAGGTGGACTTTCGGATGTGTGATGAGGAAGTACGACGAGATTTGTGATGGGAGTGTGCAACAGGCGGACGCGTCGAGCGACCCGAGTTGGGCATTTGGGTGGGTGCACACCCAGGTGAGGCACCCATGGGCAAGCCATGGAGAGTGTGGAACTGAAGTATGGAGATCAGGTGAGCGGGTGGCTAGACCGACCCAAGTTTAAGCGATATACATGCAATGGGGCAATGATATATATTATATGAGTTGGGACATGTGAATCTATAGGCTGACTTATACATAGAGGATGGGTCAACCATGAAGCGTCGCGACCCTTGGTGTTACCCCAAGCTAACACACATATATATTATAGGATAATGGTGGTAATTCATCATTATTGAACGAGAATGGGAACAAGCAAGAGCAAGCACAGATATCGCAAAGCGAGAAGGGCTTAAGCCACAGGTGGAGTGCAAGTGTAGGACCGAAGTAGGTAAGGAGGGAGTTGGGGTTTCTAGGTTCAGGTGAAGCCGAGATGAGTGCGGGTCAACTTGACAGAACTGCGGTAGGGCCGAGTCGACAGACCTGAGCAACAGACTTGGGTCGAACCAGGTATTGACCGAGAGTTGGGGTGCCAAAGTAAATAGGTGACCCGAGCCACTATATCAATCTATAGGCGAGTTGACACAATGTTGCACATTGAGATGTGAGTGTGGGTAGTGACCCAAGTATGTGATAATGTCCATGAATGGAGAGTCAGGCAGAATGATACGTTTGCAGTAGAGCTTGTGCAAGGCTGCATGAAGAGACATGATAATGTGTCGAAGTGTTGGACAGTGCAGACAAAGTTGCATTAGGGAGTGTCGAAGGCATAGGTGAACCGAAACAAAAAATGATAAGCACGGTAGTGTTGTAGGCATTTCATCAATTCGGGTAAGTGTGCACAAGGCATGACTTCAACATTTTTCTAGGCACAATTTTGTAAAGTAAAGATGTGCTGGCTAAGGCTTGGTGGCAACATAGAATTGTGTGTGTGTATATGTGTATATATATATATAATATATATATATATATATATAAATATATATATATATATATATATATATAGATGAATGGTTAATTGAATATTTTATTTCTGCTGCGATATAACACTTGAAGTAAATAATTGGCTATGTGTTTGGTGAGGCATAGTCTGTACATTTGAGTATTGGTGAAAACAAAAACTATAGCAGTGCCACACTCACCTATATGTGGTTGAAAAACTACCACCTAGATAGGGGTGTGACAATGAAGGTATAAAAGATATGATGCCAAAATATTGAATTCATTAAAATTGATTAGGTGTTTAGAATTATGGGAATGTCTACTGATAGCCAATTTTGAGATTTGATTATGATGATTGATAACTATATACTCACTAAACCAAACTTTAAAAGATATTCCTATTTAACCTATATATGATTTTTCACATGAAAAAAATATTTAATATTGATGCAAGAGCATCCAACTAAAAGGCGACAGTTGGAATTGACTTCTTCTGCTAGACAGAAGAGGAAGTTTTCGAATTTTATTTTATTTTGTTTTAAGTTAAATTTGGGTTAACATAGCCATTGTAATTTGCAATTAAAAGAATAGTTAGATTAGGATTAGCTAAAGTGTTAGGGATTAGTTTCAATAAATTATTCTGAAACTAAAAGACAATTTCTCAACCATATGGGAATGTTGGAAAGGTACAAAACAAAACTAGATCCACCTAGGTGAGGGGTCCACCATCTCATGGAAGAAGAATAATAAAAAATAATTTATTTGACAAACTGTGTGTGTGAAGCATTTTAATATCATAAATTCTCTATAATTATATGTGACATTCTTGACATCTTAAGGCTAAATAGATTGCTAACTACATACTGAATTCTATTTGATAAACAAACTAACAACACAGGAATCAGGACCATGAACCAATATGCATTTAAATTAAAAAAGGAGGAACAATCAATCATCTACAATCGAATTGAACCAGGAAGGAACAATGCATTTCAAATCAAGATTACAGTCGAAACAAACTGAGCGAGTACAACATTGCAAAGAAGATACCACATGTACATTTTACAAAAATATTTTGATAAACAGAATCTAAATTAATTTCATTTTAAAGAGTCCAAAATATACATTGAACTGGTCGTAACATTGACGAGCTCTAGACGGTATTGAACAACAAACCCAGCAAGGATTTATAAAAATATACGTATTATCAAGCGACTAGGTTCAACCTTGCTCACAAAACTAATAACGTATTCAAACAAACACAAGACAAGCACAGTACTGCTCAAGAATATGATATGACAAAAACGCTCTTGGGGTTTTAAGTTTTTTAACGCAACTAAACTACCAGTCACAAAGGAAAGGACCTACCCTTTTCACATAGGGGAGATTTGACCTTGAAGTTAGCAAGGATCTATACAGGTTCGATAACTGCAACCACAACAAAACACCCAAATAAAAAAGACAGAGAAATACGATTGCCAGACAAGACTGCAAAGAGAGGAAGCGAAGAATTCCATTGATAACTTACTTGGAGAGACAAGTCATCGAACCAGAAGACGAGAAGACCAGAATAAGCATGCGTAGGAATCCATCACAGTGAGGTTACAAAGGGTTTTTACCTGCTCACAAAGGATCCCAAAGATCAGTAAAACGAAGACAAATTTTGATGGAAAGAATCAGAACAAAAGACTTAATTGTACGTGACGAAGCCGAGGTGCTCAGGAGTGAAGCCGAAACATTTTGAACATGCAGAAGATGGTTATAGAAGTCACATACATAACTATGGAAACCTGAGCAGAAATTGAAGGATAATAGTATCAAAATGAACAATGTTACCAAGCATGTGTGTCTCGTGAAGACATAGACCCCACAAAGAAGAATCCAAAGCCATTTCACACAGACAGAGAACCTCCAAAAACCATAGGCAGTCACAGGGTCAAAACCCTTGCACTCTCATTTCTCTCCGGCCTTGCGACGAACAAGCAGAAGTGACAAACAAACCCTAATGATGAAAAACAAGGGTCTTTTAACCAGAGAAATAAACCCATGGATTAAGCTTGAGATCACATGAGGGTGATCAATTTAGGGAAGGGTATAGGTAGGTAGAATTAGTTTCTAAATTAATTATAAGGTCCTTGAAGTACCAATGGCGAAAGTATTAAATTTATTGAAACTAAAGTTTGCATCTTCTAGCTCCCCACCAATTGTGGTATTAGAGCAAGTTTATCTTCTTTTAGTGAATATGGAGGTAGGAAGAAGAGGTTCAGGTAGAGCCATCAGAGGAGTAGTAGATGAAGGGCTACGAGAAGAGATTAGAACTTTGTATGCACATTGGGCAGCTGTGGAAGTGGGAAGGCGCAGACATCCTAAAGGTGGAGATGACAATGAGGATGAAAATGCGGCAACAACAAATGGGTCAGAAGAGGAGGGACCATAGATCAAACTATTGAAATCAGTTTTGATGGCTAGTAGCAAGCCAAGACCAGAAATTTCTAACTACGATGGCAACTTCTTCACAGAGGCATTGTTGGACTGGATAAGTGTGTTAGATAAATATTTTGAATATGAAGAAATCAATGAAGATAGGAAGATCGGGTTTGTCATTACCAAGTTGAAAGGAAACGCAACACTGTGGTGGGACAATGTGCAGGGAAAAAGGAGGAGATTGAACAAACCACTGATCACAAAATGGGACACAATGATTGTGAAGATGAAAAATAAATTTCTGCCTAAAGATTAGCAAATTACCCTTTACAAACAAATGCAGAACCTGAGACAAATAATGATGACTGTAAAGGAATATAATGAAGAGTTTTATAAAGTAAACCTGAGAGCTGGGTATGTTGAAGATACCCCTGAGAAGACAACGAGATTTTTAAATGGTCTACGAATGGAGATCCTGGATGAGATTAGTATTCTTTCCCCATGACTATAGAGGAGGCATATCAAAGTGCTTGAAGGCAGAAGAGAAGAATACCAGAAAGAAGAATTCAAAAAGAGGATGTGGTTCCGACAGAGGAAGAGGACAATCCTTTGGCAAAGGTAGAACTACCAATAGAAATGAAGAGGGCAGTAGTTCGAAGACTTCAGGATAGACTGAGAGGGAAGGCAACACTAGAGGAGGAAGGCCATACCAACATGGAAGAGGTAATGGTAGAGGCAGAGGAAATGCATATCAATGTTACAAGTGTCACAAATGGGGACATACGTCTTTTGAATATCTTGAAAATGAACAAGCTGGATAGAGGAGAGTGTGTGTTTCTCAACCTAATGTAGCAGAGGCACTGCCACAGGAGGTGGAAAATGTGCCTGAAACAGGAGAAGCATTGGTGTTGAACAAGGTTATCCTAAAACCAGCTAAGGAGGTAGTTAACCTGACACAGAGGAAGGAATTGTTCCAGAATGTGTTCAAGTCACATGGAAAATGCTGCAAATTAATTATACATCGTGGAAGTGCTGATAAAATGGTAGCTACTGAAATGGTGGAAAAATTGGGTTTGAAGAAGTTGAAGCACTCGATTCCATATAAGGTGTCCTGGTTACAGAAAGGACACCAACTGTTGGTTGATGAGTAGTGCGAAGTGGAGTTTCACAATGGCAAGTACAAGGATAAGGTAACTTGAGATATTATGCCTATGGACATGTGCCATATTCTGCTGGGCAGACCATGGCAATATGACAGAAAGGTTGTCCATGACGGGGAGAAGAATTGTTACAGATTTGTGAAAGATGGGATAAAGCTCACATTAGTTCCCATGAAAGAAGAAAATGCTGCAGAAACTAGTAGGACAAAAGCATTGTTGATAGGTGGAAAGGAGTTTCTACGACAGATTGAAGATAATGAGGTAAAACTATGCAGTTGTGTGGAGATCAGAGTAGTATTGATACATACCAAATTAGTGATTTTCCTAAGGAGATACAAGGCATGCTGCAAGAGTTTAGTGATATTGTGGTACATGATCTACCAGATAAATTAACACCGAAGTGGAGCATTAGTCACCATATTGATTTTATTCCTGGAGCCAGTTTTCCGAACAAGGCTGCTTACTGGATGAGTCCGAAAGACAATGAGGAGATCAGGAAGCAAGTACATGAGTTGTTGGATAAAGGGTTGATTCAAGAGAGTTTGAGTCCTTGTGTTGTTCTGACCATTTTAGCTCCCAAGAAAGGAGGTGAATGGAAGATATGAACTGATTCTCGGGCGATAAACAAGATTACTATCAGGTATAGGTTTCCTTTACCATGGATGGATGATATGATGGATTGTATGAGTTGAGTGGCGTACTTTTTCAAAGATAGATTTGAAAAGCGTCTGTCACTAGATTGGGATTCGAGAAGGTGGCGAATGGCAGGCAACTTTCAAGACCAATGAAGGCTTGTATGAATGGCGGGTCATGCCATTTGGACTGAGCAATGTTCCCAATGCATTCATGCATTTGATGAATGCGATGCTAAAAGAATTTATTGGCAAGTTTGTGATCGTATATATGGACTATATACTTATATTCAACAAGACAAAGGAAGAACATTTTCGACATGTCAGGTATGTGTTAGAAAAATTGCAGCAAAATAAATTGTTGATAAATTTAAAAAAATGTTATTTTTCAAGAAAGAGTTGATTTATTTGGGATTTGTGATTTCTGAGAATGAGTTGAAGATGGATCCAGAGAAGGTTGCAGCCATAGTTAGTTGGCCATCTCCTAAGAGTTTGTTTGAAGTAAGAAGTTTTCATGAACTGACGAGTTTCTATCAGAAGTTTATTAAAAATTTCAGTGGAATTTGTGCACTTATGATAGATACTGTTAAAAAGGAAAATCAACCTTTTCATTGACAAAGTCAGCTGAGAGGAGTTTTCAGCTACTGAAAAAGAAAATCATTGAAACTAGTTCTAGGATTACCAGAGTTTAACAAAATATTTCAAGTTCATTGTGATGCCAGTGGGAGAGCCATTGGTGTAGTACTCAGCCAAGAAGATAAACCAGTGGCCTATTTCAACGAGAAGTTATATGAGAGTAGGCAAAAGTAAACATCTTATGACAAAGAATTTTATGTAGTCGTCCAAGCACTGAAGCATTGGAGACATTATTTACTGACTAATAAATTTATCTTATTTCCAGACAATTCTATGTTATAGTAAATCATGCAATAGCACAAGTTGAATCATAAACATGCGAAGTGGGTGGAGTACTTGTAGAGTTTTACATTCATTTTGAAACACATCAGCGGTTAAATGAACAAAGTGGCAAATGCATTAAGCAGGAGAAGTTTGATATTTCAAGAAAGTGAAGTACAAGTATTAGTATTCGAACATCTTAAGGACTTGTATGAAATGGATACAGATTTTAAGGACGCTTATGAAGCTTGCTAAAAGCCACTGTTGAGAGATAATAGTCCATGGTTGGACTATAACATGCAGGAGGGATTGATGTTCATAGGAGGACAGTTGTGTATTCTAGAATGTTCTATGAGGGAGAACTTGATCCAAGAAAAGCACAGTGGGGGTTTGGAAGGACATTTTGCAAAGACAAGGCTTTGGATCAGTTGAACCAATTTTACTATTGGCCAAGGATGCGAAGAGATGTGTAGAGATTCGTGATCAGATGCAAAGTGTGTCAGCATGCAAAGGGACACATCCATAATGCAGGGCTGTATACACCCTTACCCATTCTGAACAGACCATGGGACTCAGTCAGTTTAGAGTTTGTATTAGGTCTGCCAAAGACACAATGGGGATTTGACTGCATCATGGTGATGGTGAATCGTTTCACCAAGATGCCACATTTCATTCCATGTAGAAAGACAAGTGATGCCACAAATGTAGCTCACTTATTCTTTTCAGAGATAGTCAGATTACATGGCTTGTCGAAATCCATCATCTCGGACAGGGATGTAAAGTTCACAAGCCATTTCTAGCGAACCTTGTGGAAGAAGTTAGACACCAAACTAAACTTCAGCTCAAATTATCACCCACAAATAGATGGGAAAACTGAAGTTGTGAACAGGAGTCTGGGAAATCTACTAAGGAGTCTATTTGGTGAAAATTCCAGACAGTGGGATCGTGTTCTTGTACAGGTAGAGTTTGCCTATAATGACTAGCCCAAAAGAAATATGGGCAGAATTCCATTCCAAATCGTATATGGAATGCACCCATGTGGAATATATGAGTTGTGGGATTTGGGTCAGTTGGAGTGCAGGAGCTCTAATGGCGAAGATTTCACAAAGGGAATCAACGATCTACATGAATAGGTAAAATTGAAGCTACAGGACAACAGCTAAAAGTATGAACAAAGAGCAGATTTGAAAAGGCGAGAGGTACAGTTCGAAGTAGGAGACCTAGTACTAGCACACTTATGCAAGGAGATGTTTCCTAAAGGCGAATACAACAAATTGAAAATGAAAAATATTGGGCCTTGCAGAATCCTTCAGAAGTTTTCTCAAACGCTTATTAGTTGTAGTTACCTCCGGGTATACGAATCTCACCCATTTTTAATGTGGTAGATCTGTACCCTTACATTGTTGTTGATGAGGAATACAGTTTAGAGAGATGAACATGGGACACCCAAAATGAGGAAGAATCATGGATTAGACAAATGCCTCCAGCAAAGCCTTTGGAAATTGAACAGATATTAGACACACAGGTGGCCAGGAAGACACAAAGGAAGGAATATTTATAGTATTTGGTTAAATGGAAGGACCGTCTTATTGAGGATTGTTCTTGGTTGGATGCTACCCAAATTCAAAGAGTTGGGTACTCTATTGAAGAGCTCATGGACAGGAGCCATGAGTTTAATTTACCCCGGGAGCTTGATGCAGGAGCATCCAACTAAAAGTTGACAACTAGAATTGACTTCTTCTGCTGGACAGAAGAAGAAGTTTTTGAATTTTATTTTATTTTGTTTTAAGTTAAATTTGGGCTAACATAGCCATTTTAATTTGAAATTAAAAGAATAGATAGATTAGGATTAGTTAACGTGTTAGGGATTAGTTTCAATAAATTATTCTGAAACTAAAAGACAATTTCTAAACCATATGGGAATGCTGGAAAGGTACAAAAAAAAACTAGATCCACCTAGGTGAGGGGTCTGCCATCTTACAAAAGAAGAATAATTAGAAATAATTGATTTGATAAACTATGTGTGTGAATCATTTTATTATCACAAATTCTTTGTAATTATATGTGACATTCTCGACATCTTAAGACTAAATAGATCATTAACCACATATTGAGTTATGTTTAATAAACAAACTAACAACACAGGAACCAAGACCATGAACCAAGATGCATTCAAATTAAACAAGGAGGAACAATAAATCATCTATAATCGAATTGAACCAGGAAGGAACGCCGTATTTCAGATCAATATTACAGTCAAAACAAACTGAGCGAGTACAACATTGCAATGAAGATACCACAGGTACATTTTACAAAAATATTTTGATAAATACAATCTAGATTACTTTCATTTCAAAGAGTCCAAAATAAACATCGAACTGGATGTAACATTGGACAAGCTCCAGATAGTATTGAACAACAAACCCAGTAAGGGTTTATAAAGATATACGTATTATCAAACGGCTAGGTTCAACCCTCCTCACAAAACTGATAACATATTCAAACAAACTCGAGACAATCACAGTACTGCTCAAGAATATGATATGACAAAAACCCTCTTAGGGTTTTAAGGTTTTTAACACAGCTAGACTACCAGTCAAAAAGGAAAGGCCCTACCCTTTTCGCACAGGGGAGCTTTGACCTTGAAGTTAGCAAGGAGCTATCCAGGTTCGATACTTATAACCATAATAAAATACCCAAATAAAAAAAACAGATAAATACTATTGGAAGACAAACTACAAAGAGAGGAAGCGATGAGTTCCATTGATAACTTACCTGGAGAGACAAGTCATTGAACCATAAGACAAGAAGACTAGAATAAGCATGAGGAGGACTCTGTCACAGTGAGGTTACAAAGGGTTTTTACCTCCTCACAAAGGATTCCAAAGATCAGCAAAACGAAGACAAATGTTGATGGAAAGAATCATAACAAAAGACTTACCTGTGTGTGACGAAGCCGAGGTGCTCAAGAGTGAAGCCGAAACTTGTTGAACATGCAGAAGATGGTTATAGAAGTCACATACAGAACTATGGAAATCTGAGCAAAAGTTGAAGGATAACATTAACAAAATGAACAGTGTTACCAAGCACGTGTGTCTCGTGAAGACATAGACCCCACAAAGAAGAAGCTGAAGCCATTTCACACAGACATAAAACCTCCACAAACCACAGACAGTCACAGGATCAAAACCCTTTCCCTCTCATTTCTCTCAGGCCTTGTGACGAACAAGCAGAAGTGACAAACAAACCCTAAGGACGAAAAACAAGGGTCTTTTAATCGGAAAAATAAACCCACAGATTCAACCTGAGATCGCATGAGGGTAATTGCTTATTGGAAGGGTGTAGGTAAGTAGAATTAATTTCTAAATTAATTATAAAGTCCTTGAATAACCAACACCGACAATGTTAAATTTATTGAAATTAAAGTTTTCATCCTCGAATTCCACACCAAATATACTCTTGGCCCTAACGTAAAAGCTAATGTGCCTTTAACAGATCTAAATTGATATTTAATTTAAATTGAATTAACTTTATTTAAAAAAAACTCTGATTAAAATAAATATTCAAGAAAAATACAATTCACACATATTTTAAATGTTGCACCCGATGGCAATACATAAAATCTAATGAAGATCGAGAGCCGAGGGCGAAAATAGGGTTTCCAATGTGCTGATACCATTGCAGGGCTGGAAGTGGTAATCTCTCGTTTCGCAGCACTGTATCGCAAAGGTCAAGAGCTAACCGACCGAATGGGGGCAGAGGGGTCTAGTGGGACCCCTACTTTCAAATAGATAATCATGTAGAAGCAGAGGCAAAATAAGAAGGAAGGGGTCAGGATTTCTGGGCTTGACAATAACAAGCAAAACGACAGGAGGAATAAGGAGAAAATACAAGGGGAAACTGACAAGCCAGACAGAACAATGAAAGGCAAAGGCACAGTGGGTGAAAGCCTGACAGGAACTAAAGACAAAATCACCTCAATAATTAAATCATCAGAAAATGAGGAACGACAAGATGAAGAAGACAGGGAGCAAACAAATAATAGGCAGGGAAAGCCGGGAAAGGAGGGGGAGCCAAGCACAAGCCCCAATAAATACGCTTCATCAAATGGGGTCTGCAAACCAAAAAAGACCAATAACCTAAGGGTAGTAATAATTGACCCAGAGATTCAGGCATACAGAGAGCACATGGCAGAACAGGCTATCATCTGCAAATTTATGGGCATGTGGCCATCTGAAAGGACTCTTTGCAATTAGATTAGACAACAATGGAAGCCGAGGGGGGATGTTAAGCTTCATTTGGGAGCCAAGGGTTTCTTCATAGTTGTTTTCTCCAACCTAGAAGACAAGGATAGAATTTTTGAGGGTGGTCCATACTTTTTGGCTTCAGCTGGTCTGTACATGCGACCATGGAAACCAAACTTCGCCCCAGAGAAAGAATCTTTCACTCAAGTCCTAGTCTGGATTCGTTTTTTCTCTCTCCCAATAGACTATTGGGGTCTGAATGCCTTGAAACAAATTGGTGACCAGTTGGGAACTTTTTTCAAGGCCTTTGAAGCAACCTTACAAAAGAGATATACTTCTTACGCCAGAATATGTGTTGAAATGGACGTTTCTGGGGCACTGCATGAGGGGCTCTGGCTGCAATACAGGGACGAGGACTACTTTCAGGCTATAGACTATGAGAAGATTCCCTTCCGGTGCCGCAAATGTCATGAACATGGGCATTTCATGAGAGACTGCCCTATGATTAGGAAGGAAGTAGAGACTGAAACAGCACAAGCCAACAAAGACAAAGAAACCTTCATAAAACCTAAGTCTAGATAGAGAGCTAATAGAAGGAAGAATAACAAAGGGAATACAGATAGGAACAACCACAACAACTCTTTTGTGATCTTAGATCTTGAAACAGATTCGGAGGACAAGCACAAAACCCTAACATCAGATGCAGAGCATGATGAAAAGGAAGAACCAACCAGGGAAGGAACGGATGAAGGGGACCTCAACAATGAAGTTCAAATGCAGGAGAGAACAGAGGAGACAGAAGAAGAAACTGACATGCTCACCAGTGATGGCGGAAGTGAGGATCAAGAATGGGAAGAGGCGCTAGCTAGGGAGGGGATGAACCTATCAGTAATTGCTGAGAACTGGAAGGCCCGAGGAATAGAGAATGCACCGGAAGAAGAAATCAGGAAGGTAAACGACCTGTTCATAGCAAGGCAAAAAGCAGAATTAGAAAAGCAGAATAGGAAGCTAGGTATAGTAAAAGGCAATAGCTTCCATTCGAAAAGTATTTTATGGAAATCATCTAGTTCAAAGTAGAAGAAAAGAAGAGGCCGTAGAACTAGTGGTGAAGTTCTACAGGAGCTAGGCATGATAATGATAAACTCAGGGAAGATGAAGGTGCTTAGCGCTTTCCAGTCCTTCCAATGAAAATTAGTTAAACATGAAGATCATCTTGTGGAATGCAAGAGGGCTTAACAACCAGGCAAAACACAAAATCTTAAATTGGAAAATCCAGAAATACAGACCGGAAATTATGTTCTTACAAGAAACTAAATGTAGCAGCTCTAGTATCAATAGTCTTTGTAGGAATCTTGGGAGAAATATAGAAGTTTTAGAGATTGAGAGCCAGGGACGAGAAGGTGGCCTTGCAACCATTTGGGACACAAAGGAAATCCATATGTTATCAGCTGAGGTGAACAAACACTTCATAGCGGTGGATTTTCAACCCATAGGTAACTCTGGATCTTTCCTTTGTATCAATATTTATAGTCCTCAGAGATTAGAAGATAAAATAAATTTTTTAAATTCATTAACCAAACTTATTGAAAGACATCCAAGGTCTAAGTGTATATTGGGGGGTGATTTCAATATGATAACCACCCTTCTGGAAAAAAAAGGGGGTCTCAAGAAACTTAATAGGGATGCGGAAGCCTTCACAGGTTTTATTGAAACTGTCAAAATGGTAGACATATACCCCAAGAGTGGCATGTTTACCTGGAACAACAGAAGGGGGGGAGAAAGGTTGATAGCTTCTCGCTTTGATAGATTTTTAATCTTAGAAAGCATTATAATGGATGGTATAACAACAGAACCAGATATCCTTCCCAGTGGTGGGTCGGATCATTGGCCAATTTCGCTCATTGTTGAATTTCAGGGTACCCCAAGGAATAAACCATTCAGATTTGAAAAATTTTGGTTAGACCACCCTAACTTCCTCGAGATGGTAGAGAAATGGTGGTCTGAACCTTTGGAGGTGAGAGGCTCCAAAATGTTTAATCTACAAAAGAGGCTGAAAGCAACTAAAGAAAAGATAAAATATTGGAACAAAACGGTTTTTGGAAATATATTCCAGGAGAAAGCCATTCTAGAGAACAAACTGGAACAGATTCACAGAAATGGAGTAGCAGGAAACCACAGTGTCGAAGCGATTGAGCAGGAAAAAGTTCTTTCATAGCAGTGGCACAAAAGATGCATACAAGAAGAGATACTTTGGAAACAGAAATCTAGAGTCCAGTGGCTAAGAGAGGGGGAGCAGAATACAAAAATTTTTCACAGGTCGGCTCTAGACCATAGAAGTGCTAATAGGATTCTCGGGTTGAAAAACAATGCAGGGGAGATATTAAAGAATCACAATGACATATCTGCTCTGCTTTTGGATCACTTCAGCTCAATTGCACAGGAACCGCCTATAAACAGAGAGGAGGCCATCAAGGAACTTAGAGCAACCATTCTTAAGTCCATTACCTCAGATCAGAATTGGGCCCTTTGCAGGGAAATCTCTATGGAGGAGGTGGAGGAGGCAATCAGGAGCATGCCTAATGATAAAGCTCCAGGTCCAGATGGATTTACCATCAACTTCTACAAGGCCTGTTGGAACATTGTCAAGCAAGAGGTCTGGGAGGTAGTTGAGGATTCCAGACGCTCAGGAACCATTCTAAAATCCATCAACTCCACCTTTCTAGCGCTCATTCCTAAGGTTGAAGAAGCAAAGACACCTGATAAATTTAGACCTATTTCCCTATGTAATGTTATCTATAAAATTATTTCAAAAGTCATAGCCAACAGACTAAAGTCGATTCTTCCTGGTATCATCTCGGAAGAGCAATCGGGCTACGTTGAGGGTAGAAAAATTCTAGATAACATCTTGTTAGCGCAGGAGATGATTCACTCGCTTCATTCGAGAAAATAAGCAGGAATTATAATGCAATTGGATTCATCAAAAGCTTATGACAAAGTAAGCTGGAGATACCTTGAAGCTGTTTTGGATGCATTTGGTTTCTGCAGGACCTGGATCAAGTGGATACTTGCTCTCATCAAATCTCCAAGATATTCAATCCTTGTCAATGGTGCTCCCTCTGCTCCTTTCACTCCTTCGCGGGGAATAAGACAGGGGTATCCCCTATCCCCTTTCCTATTTGTAATCCTAATGGAAGGACTAAGCAGAATTATAGCCAAGAAGAAAGCAGAAGGATCTATAAAAGGTCTGCAACCGATAAGATCGCTACCAGCCACCACACATCAATAGTTCGTGGACGATACCATGTTACATGGTACCCCCACGGTGAAGGAGGCTGTGGCTTACAGGGGTATCCTTGATCTCTTTAGCCAAGCTTCTGGCATGGAGATTAATTTTTCTAAGTCCACAATTTTCTTTTTCAACACTCATTCGGCAGTTCAAGCTCACTTGTCCTAGCTTCTTGGATTCAGGATTGGTTCCCTGCCTTTGAAATATCTAGGGGCTCCCCTGACTCTGAAACCTTGGCAGAAAAATCACTGGGAGAAAGTTCTAGCCAACATGAAGAAAAAGTGCTCGCATTGGATGCACAGAGCCCTCAACCTGGCGGGTAGACTTATCTTACCAAGGCTGTTCTGCAGGCAATTCCACAATATCTACTTTCTATGCTTCTAGCCCCCAAGGGCATTCTGCAACAAATGAGAAACATACAGAGATCCTTTTTATGGAATGGGAATGGGGATAAGAAGAAGTGGGCTTTGGTGGCATGGAATAAGCTATGCCAGCCAAAATCTATGGGGGAGCTGAACTTAGTAGATCCTTGGGTGGTCAACGGAACCTGTGGAGCTAAGATATGGTGGAAATGGATTAAAGAACCCAATTTACCTTGGGCGAGGCATTGGAAGGAAAAATACACTCCAAACTGTGATACTCAGGACCTCATAAGACTACAGGAAGTCCCGGAAGGATCGTTAATATGGAACCATGCCAGGAATAACAGGAGCTTAGTACAGGAGCACAGCTTTTGGGAGATTCGCAATGGAAGACTGGCCATGTTCTGGGAAGATGCATGGCAGCAGTTCCCTAAACTGGACACCCCAGAGCTATCTACCCTCAAGTGAATAAGTCAAAATGAGGGAAGACACAAAGTTAATCAGTATTGGACTCAAAGCAGTAGGGATCCGATTTGGAGGGACTAGATTAATTTAAATCCTGGGAATATAGAGGAGAACAACGAAAGCTTTCAGCAACTCAATGAGAGAATCCTCAAAAGAAAGATTCGGAAAACTGAAGAGGATGATAAGCTAAGATGGGGTTTGAAAGGTAATGGTAATTTCTCATTAAAAGAAGCTAGGGATATAATAGAAAAGGAAGAACAAGTAGAAGCTGTGCCCTGGTGCAGCAAAGTTTGGGATAGCCTATTCTGGCCGAAAATCAGGACCTTCCTTTGGCTTCTAATGAGAAACAAGACTTTAACCTGGGACAACTTGTGCAAGAAAGGTTTCAGGGGACCCTCAAGATGCCCTATGTGCCTCGTCGAGGAGGAATCTATAAACCACCTGTTCAATGCTTGTGAATGGGCAAATCAGTTATGGAGCTGGATGGAAGGAATTCTCAGTAGCTCTGACCGAGACAGAGAATCCATTCATAGAACCATATTGAACTGGAAAAAAGACTTCTCCAACATACAAAGAGTCAACAGCATATGGAAATCTGTTCCAGGGTTCTTACTATGGTCTATTTGGAAGGAACGTAACCGTAGAATATTTCAAGACGAACACAGGAACATAGAGTTCTCTAAAGACAATATAATAACTAACATTCAACAGTTAATTCAAACGAAATGCAGAGAGGAATGTAATGAGAAACCGTCAGCTCAAGACTTACGCATTTTGAAATGCTTTCATCTGGAAGCCACTAGCAGCATCACAGCTTCGAGACATATAACGCAACCATCCTCACAGATCGATAAATGGCAGCGTCTGCCGGAAGGAGGATTGAAGCTGAATTTTGATGGGGCCTCGAGAGGCAATCCCGTTATGGCAGGAATTGCAGGTGCATTACGTAACCAGCATGGAGAAATTCTACACATATATTACAGAGCGCTTGGGGAAAGCACAAATAATGAGATGGAATTTGCAGCGCTTGAGCATGGTCTGAGAATTTTAAAATCCCTACGCATCTGTAATGTAATTGTGGAAGGGGATTCTTCACTGGTCATATCAACAGCTAAGAGAATTCAGGGAGGCACTAAGGCGAACAAAGCCACAAAACACTGGCGGCTGGCCAAGGTTACAGAAAATATTGCAAAACTAATGGCTGGAATGAAAGGTTTAGTTTTTCATGTGGTATGGCGTAAGGCGAACGGGCTGACGGACTACCTAGCGAATTGTGGTGTGGACAATCAGGATAGGGGGTGGGACAGTTGTTGGGTGGAAGTGGACTGCCCGAACCTGAAGGCGAGATGCATACAGCTGGCATAGCAAAATCTAAACGAAACCGACCGGGCTTGACCGACAACGGTTTCTATGTCCGGCACCGTATACCTGGCATTTCCGGTAACAGCTTGGGATGTCATCACGGGAGCTGGACGACTAGACAGATGCGGCGGTGGTCATTATGGCAAGAGAAAGCCAAACATGGAAACTATCAATATGGTTCATGCCACGAGAGATTCCGTAGAGTCCATTTGTG
Organism: Pinus taeda; assembly: GCA_000404065.3. Lineage (NCBI taxonomy): Eukaryota > Viridiplantae > Streptophyta > Pinopsida > Pinales > Pinaceae > Pinus > Pinus taeda. The sequence continues at coordinate 206,433 of APFE031248969.1, forward strand.
AGGAAGGGACAGCTGGCTCAACCTTGATGGGAAGGCACTCAACAACATTTATGCTAGGTCAGGGAGAAGATATGTGATTTGTGCGAACATCTTTTGAATTAATAACGAAAGTACCTCCACTCTCCATCGAAGGGGAGAGCGCATTATGGGAAACTCCATGGAAAATAGCAATTTAATGGAGAGTCGTGGCTCTGGTTCCTTTACCTCAGTTCAAAGCATTGCGAGAGACCACCACCTTTCTGTCTGTAGAAGTGATCACAACGATATGATTAGAGGGAATAGGATGGAAGCGGGGAGTTGTAGATGTTCGGCGGCCCACCACGAACTACGAACCACGCAGAATATGTATGAGACCAGAGCAACAACAATGAGCAAATGCAAGATAGCAGAATTGGAGGCTTCTGTGAAAGAGGAAGAAGTGCAACGACAGGAGGGGATCATTGCGGAGGAGGTTGACTGGTTACATGACCCGGGTACTCCTTCTAAAAGAGCCACTCAGTATGTTCGGACTAAAGTGGAGAGCTGGAGAATCAAAACTCTCCTTGCGAAAGCCATGGATTCAAAGGAAGAAGGGAAGCAGCATTCTGGGAAGGGGAACTCCACTTCGGAGGATCAGTTAGCAAAATTTCATGAAATCCATGAATCGCTGGATCGAAGAATTACCACAGTGCATGAGGCTGTGGAAACTGTCAACAAGAAATTGACTCTACTCATCAGGCTTCTTTGGCAAACTTTGAGCCCGGACCCCCTAATGCAGGAGAAAAAGATAAAGGAAGCTCAGCAATTCCAATCCATGCAAGATATGCAGGCCAGAGTCGACAAGCATGTTCTGGACGTGGGCTTAGACACAGTCAGTCGAATTGGTGGCTTTCCTCGCACTGGCGGGTTTCCTTAGTTTCTTCTTTAAATCTATCTTTTTTCTTCTGTCACGGCTTCGGCTTTATGCTAGCTAGTTATGTTACTCTGTTTTCTGTCATGGCTTCGGCCTTATGCAAGATAGTGATGTTACTCTGTCTCTGTCCAAGTTTTGATAGTGTCGTGGCGATTAGTAACTATTTTAAGAGTAAGCCGCCCTGCGTGGTGTGCAGCTCAGTTTTGAAAGCCCAGGGCTGGCTGTCGGCACGGTTTAAATGGTCCAGCTAAGGTTTCGTTCTGCTTCGGCAGACTTTTGTAACATATTTTGTTATATAATATACATATTTGACTTACAAAAAAAATTGTTGCACCCATTTCTCACTTTTCAATTCCACAAGGGGATTAGAAGAAATATCGAAATATCCTCATATCTCCTTGATAATGAGAACGTGGGGAACATTCGGATTAGGATTTGAACCAATCTAGTGTACAAATTTATAGATAAATAATGAAGTAATTAAAGAAGAATTGAGGGCATTACTTAAAAGGTGTCGGAGGTGTCACTATACTATTTAAGGTATTGGTTTTTTCTTTATTCTTATTCTATTTTGGTGATATATATTATCCAATTTCATGTTCAGAGCATTGGTTCATTTCCAAATATTTCTATTAGATGGTTTTGGTATAAAATAATTTAAGCAGATAAAAAAATAATTAAAAATTGGGAACAATCACACATGTTGAAGTTTAATTAAACTAAGACTAGTTTAATTATATAAGTTAAATAGTAAGGAATATTGATATACTTAGAACATTGACGCAAGTAAGAAATACAATTGTGACAACAAGATTGACAATAATTTAGATTTTAGAGTTGGAAGTTAGTTACATGGCTAAAAACTCTTTTTTTAACATAAGTAATCACAATTTCTTATTTATTTATGAAAATAGAATAAATTAGTCATAACCTTTTATTAAATGGCAATGACGAAGAATATTCTTTTTTATTGTACTTTGAGCATACATACATGCACAACCATATAAATTTAATGGTTGGTAAATGTAAATAGGCATCAATCCATAAGAGACATCAATACAATACTTTATAATATATCTCTCGTGTTATTAAAAAAAAAAAAAAAAAAACTAAATTATAACTTTATTTTTAATTATTATTATTATTATTATAAAAGAATTAGTATATAAGTTAAAACATATATACATTTGAAAAAAAATGGAACGACATTCTTATTCATGGAGATTTAGCTCCATTTTACCATGGAAATTCTTAATCTTTAGATAGACTTTGTTACAATACCACAAGCTAATACCATAGTACCACATGCCCAAAAAATCATATCTCATTTCATATGACATTTTTTCATATGGCATTTTTTAAATTAATCAATTTGATTAGAAGAGCAAAAAAGGAATATCTAAGTTGGAGACAACTCTCAACATTTTATTTGCGTATATTATAATGAATATTTTAGAATATTCTATAAAAGTTAAATTTTTACCATCCACTTAATAATAATTAATAATTAAATTAAAATTTTGAAAACCCTATTTCATAACAGAGATACATATAAACATAATAAAAATAAATCTAAAACCTTATATCTTCTTTTCAATATAAACATAATGAAATACACTATAATTCTTATGTTATATGATACTTGAATTTTGAGTGTGTGAACTCACTCTAATCCCATGTCATAATTCTCTTATAAATTAAAGCCATCCATCTATTCTAATAGTAAGCCACTCACCCATAGCACTATAATACTCATCATCATTTAATAATCCTGAAGATAGCTTTCTTGGTCCGTTCAGCTTGATATTGTAATTTGCTGACAATTATTTGCAATCAGCTTTGTTCCAAGAGCAAGCCCCTTTTGGTAATTACTCCCATTGACTTCGATTAGTATAGATCCTTTCATTCTAAATTATAAAGGCATCCCTTAAACACGTCTAATACTAGATTGGGAGCGGTTTCATCGATTTAACTACCGTACTCCAAATAACAAGAGTTAAGAAGCTCAAATGAGAACCAAACGAGGGTGGGGGTTTTCAAAGAAAGGAAAGGATCACCCATTCAAATCTCATACATTGCATAAGCATTGCCTACACAAGAGTTTGAAAGCAACTAGTAAAATAGCAAGGTTTCATCCCTATTTTATAAACACAAGGGTTTTCTTACATGAGAATAATGCATGAGCTAAATACATTTGTGACCACTATAATATTAAATTTAATGTGATGAAGATAAATGTGACCTCTAAATTTAATTTCAAAACTTTTCTAAATACTAGCACTCAGATGATATCAAGGTACGATAAAATGTAGAACTTCTAAAAGCAATGGGACGAAGATAAAGAGGATTTTCTTGGTACTCTACTCCATTTGTGTTGTTTAACTATATTGTAATGTTGAAAGTGTTGTGGTTCTCTAAATTATAGTTGATTTGGCATTGTTAAATTTTTCGTAAGCCCAAAATTTTAAACCTTTAGGAAACTATATTATCTCTTTTTTACATGGTTGGTTAATTAATTGAATGGAATGGAATGTTTCTGATGTAGGAGCATGTGATTCAGAGGGAAAAAGTCTCTCAATTTATTCCAAAAAAAAAAAAAAATCTACAAGCAAGGGAGTGGGGTCCTTTAGCCTGCAGTTTCTATGTTTTTTTTAATTAAAAATAGGAACATGGTAGAGAATAAAACTTGCTATCTTTTTTACAGATATACAAGTTGTAAAAAGCCTTAAATTACTATGTAAAAAGTCTGCTTTTGTAATAGGTAAGGTTATCCATTATTAATATAATAAAAAGTGGCCGCAAGCTCACAAGTGGGAGAGGGGGCGTGCTAGAAGAATTATGATTACACTTTCCTCTCGGCGTTCTAAAATTTCAATGATTTTCTGTTAGTATGGATGCATGTATCCAATAGTTCATTTTGGACGGTGTATTGAGGCGTTTAATAATTGACTGAACTATGTATTAAAGGGCTGGAATCGCCTTCTGATTCGCAACTTGATGCCTTTACTGTGTGTGTTGGAACAATTCAGATCATTTTCTTTTCTTGGTTATGTTGCCGCCATTTTAATTTCATTTTAATTACAGTCAAATGAAATCATTCCATCACAATCAAGGGGTAGTGCACACAGAATAATGCAATCGAGCTATGGGAGAGTAAACGTAGATCTGAAGCCTAGATACCTATACTATTACACTTGCTTGATATTGAATTTGTTTTTCCAAAATTATGATGTTGAATTAAAAGCCACTGTGCTCCTTTAGAAATATCTACAGCTTGTAGGTTGAAGCGATTATTGGCGTAGTTTTTATCTAGATTCGTGTAGTTTCCCTTGAATCGGACCAACTGGGCATCTTTTCCCGAACACAATACCCTGGAGGAGAAAATCTCGTGGTTTAAGAAGGTGGGGTGGCTCTTTTTCAGTATGACTAGCACAAGGAATTCAAGATACAGTGGTTGTTGGCAGCAAATGGCTATCTGAAATATCAAAGAGTGCAAATGCCTCTGGGGATTCCTTAGCTAGACTTCAGTTTGGATTGCTCAGTCCTACCTATTTACGATGATTGTTTGAACGTATGGGCGCAACCTATATTAAATTGGGCCAGTTTATAGCTTCTACACTAATTCTTTTTCCCAGCAGAGTATGTAGAGGAACTCCAAAACTGTCTTGACAAGACCCCTGCAGTGCCATTTCGTGAAATTGAAGCTATTCTTCTACAGGAGCTCACGCAGCCATTGGAAAATATCTATGAATATATTGATCCAGTGCTAATTGCTTCAACTTCAATCGTGCATGTCCATGGTGCCAGATTAAGAGGGTCTCAAGAAGAAGTGGTGATCAAGGTTTTAAAGCCGGGAATTGAGGATTTCTGATTGTAGACCTGAAATTCCTTTACATTTTTATGCAGAGTTTGGAGTTTCTGAGTCCTCAAGTCAGTCGTACATCGCTAGTAGGTATTGTCGGAGATATAAGGGAATCAATGCTAGAAGAAGTTAATTCAGAAAAGGAAGCTGAATCGGACATTGAAGAACTTACTGTCAAATTAGGAAGATTATTCCTATTGCCTGCACTCACGCCATCATTAGTGGTATCAGAGCCATCAACTGACATAGAATTAAATCTCAGGAGCAGGAGAAGGATGGCTTTGAGAGTTGGAAGAGGACGAGGACGTGGTGGAAGAGGATGGCCTGTTGCAATGTTGAAATAATGGAAACCATAGAAGAGCTACGAGCTAGATTGGATGCATTAACTTCAGACAGAAACATAGATGATGGAGATGTCAGTGAACCCGAAATTGAAGCTACAGACGAGGAAGCTATACAGGTTACTCCTGAGATGAGGTTCTTTCAGTCAGTGTTGAAATCCACAGCCAGGCCATGGAACCAATTAGTACTAGTATACCAGGGAGGACTGAATCCAGAAGAATTGATCGATTAGATTAATAGCATGGAGAAATTCTTCGATTATGAAGAAACAGAAGATGAGAAGAAAGTAAAGTTTGTTGTCACCAAATTAATAGGCCATGCAGCGCTCTGGTGGGATGGTGTGCAGGTGGAAAGGAGGAGACTTGGTAAGCAGCCAATCAAGAATTGGAGCAGAATGGTAGCAAAGTTAAAAGGTAATTTTTTGTCATGTAATTATCAGCAAACATTTTTTAGACAAATCCAAAATCTTAGACAGAGAGCTTTAACAATGAAATAATATACAAAAGAGTTCTATAAGGTGAGCATAAGAGCTGGAGAAGCCCAAGACATAGATGAGAAGGTGGCTAGATATATGAATGACCTCAGGATGGACATTCAGGATCAGATACGTTTGTTGTCTCCAAAAACAGTAGAGGAAGCTTATCAGATTGCACTGAAAGCTGAAGAAAAACTCATGAGGAAGCAGTATGCTAGAGGGAGAGGGACTTTCAAAGGAAAAGAAAGTCAAGGTGGTAGTGGAAGATCTACAACACCTAAAAAACGAGCTAGCAGTAGCTCAACCCAACATGCACCCACAGGAGGTGATGCAAGAGGCAGAGGGAGTTTTTCTAGAGGAGGAGGAGGCAGAGAAATAAGATGTTACAGATGTAATAAGCTTGGACATAGAGCTTTTGAGTGCCTAGAGAATGCAGAAACAAAGCAGAGGAATGCAATTTTTGCTCCAGTTGAGGGAGAGGCATCAGTGGCAGCAGTAACAGAAGAAGTAAATACACCAGAAAGAGGAGAATCTCTTGTAATTAATAAAGTTCTACTTAAGCCAGCAAAGGAGATAGCTGAACCGCCACAAAGGAAGACTTTATTCAGGACAGTGTGCAAAGTCCAAGGGAAATGTTGCCAGATGATCATTGATAGTGGCATCACTGATAATTTGGTCTCTACAGAAGTAGTGGAGAAATTGAAGCTGAAAACAATGAAGCATCCAACACCTTACAAGGTGTCATGGTTGAAAAAGGGACATCAACTGCTGATAAGTGAACAGTGTGAAGTGGAATTTCAAGTGGGCAAGTATAAAGATAAAATTGTTTGTGATGTGATGCCTATCGACGTGTGTCACATATTGCTTGGAAGACCTTGGCAATATGACAGGGGAGCCATACATGAAGGGAAAAGAAACACCTACAAGTTTGGAAAGGATGGTGTCAATCATACATTGTTGCCTTTACAGGAAGAAGATGTACTGAGACTGAAGACTAATCCAAAAACTCTGTTACTTGGAGGAAAGGAATACTTGGAGCAGATGATGGATATACAGTTGAGATAGGAAGAACTCAGAGCAATTGAGTTGGAAGAGGAGGTTTCCATTGGTGAAACAAAGGAGAAGATCATTGATGATTTCTTGAGTTATTGGGTAAATCCAGATCAGCTGGATAATGTAAAACCGTGTATTTTTGTAGCTGACAATTGTGATGTGATTACAAGTTTTACTGAGGAGGATATGCAATCTTGTGAAATTGTCACAGCACAAGAGGAATTTCTTATGGATGCAGAACAAGTGGATCGGTCTGTAGCATGGATAAGTGAAGCAACAGTTGAGACTGTTGAACTTTGTGATTTCCAAACTGAAAGTTTGTGTGTGAATGCAGGGACTATAAGTGATGAAGATATGCTTCAACAATGTCACAGAGAAATTGCATTGTTGGAATACTGGTTGGAGAATCCAGAGTATGATAGGGAGATTGCAGAAGAAAGAGTTCAGTGCAGTGAACAAGAGGAAAAAGACATCATGGAAGCAGATGATATGAGAGAAAGACTGGTTGACAGTCTTGAGAATTCTTCAGAGGATTCTTTGGAAAGTTTGGATCAACATACTGATGTGCTGATAGTGGAGGAGGATTCAGAACAGCGTACTGAGATGCTGACAAAGGAGTACAAGGCACTGATGCCTTATGATTTTTGTTCTAACAAGTGTTTTGTGAATGCAGGTATTGTTGCAGAACATTTGACTTAGTTGAGTAGTCAAATGAAGGGACAAGAAGTTTTCTGTTCCAGAAGACAAGAGGGTATGGATGATCGGGTGGCAGTCAGAACAGAAACAAGCGTAGAAGAAAGAAGTCAGCGAGTAACAGTAAGAACTGAGGAAGTCGTCTTAGCTCAGCAGGCAGCAAGAAATCAGAAGCTTGAAGGTTTATTGGACAATGAAATTGAATTAATCATAAGAATCATGTTGAAAGTGTCTCAGAGGAAGACATCAGCAAGGAAGAGAAGCATCAGAAGCAACAACAAAATGAAAACAGGGACATATTGTGAAAGTGCAGCTAGTAGAGCAAGACAACATAATATATGGAGACCGGGAGAAAAGCAGCAAGCAACAACAGATGATGACTTGCAGAACAAAGTGTGGGATCCTGGAAGACAAGGACAAAGACTTAAAAATCATGATCAGGAGATCATGATCATTTTCTACCTTGGGAGTCTGATGCAGGAGCATGTGACTCAGAGGGAAAAAGCCTCTCAATTTATTCCAAAAAAAAAAAAAAAATCTACAGACAAGGGAGTGGGGTCCTTTAGCTTGCAGTTTCTATGTTTTTTTAGTTAAAAAATAGGAACATGGTAGAGAATAAAACATGCTATCTTTTTTACAGATAGACAAGTTGTAAAAAGCCTTAAATTACTATGTAAAAAGTCTGCTTTTGTAATAGTTAAGGTTATCCATTATTAATATAATAAAAAGTGGCCGCAAGCTCACAAGTGGGAGAGGGGGCGTGCCAAAAGAATTATGGTTACACTTTCCTCTCGGCGTTCTAAAATTTCAATGATTTTCTGTTAGTATGGATGCATATATCCAATAGTTCATTTTGGCGGTGTATTGAGGCGTTTAATAATTGACTGAACTGTGTATTGAAGGGCTGGAATCACCTTCTCATTCGCGGCTTGATGCCTTTACTATGTGTGTTGGAACAATTCAGATCATTTTCTTTTCTTGGTTATGTTGCCGCCATTTTAATTTCATTTTAATTACAGTCAAATGAAATCATTCCATCACAAGCAAGGGGTAGTGCGCACAGAATAATGCAATCGAGCTATGGGAGAGTAAACGCAGATGTGGAGCCTGGATACCTATATTATTACACTTGCTTGACATTGAATTTGTTTTCCAAAATTATAATGTTGAATTAAAAGCCACTGTGCTCCTTTAGAAATATCTACAACTTGTAGGTTGAAGCGATTATTGGCGTAGTTTTTATCCAGATTCATGTAGTTTCCACTGAATCAGACCAACTGGGCCTCTTTTCCCGAACACAATACCCTAAAGGAGAAAATCTCGCGGTTTAAGAAGGTGGGGTGGCTCTTTTTCAGTACGACTAGCACAAGGAATTCAGGCAATAGTGGTTGTTGGTAGCGAATGGCTATCTGAAATATCAAAGATTGCAAATGCCTCTGGGATTCCTTAGCTAGACTTTAGTTTGGATTGCTCAGTCCTACCTATTTACGACGATTGTTTGAATGTATGGGCAAAACCTATATTAAATTGGGCCAGTTTATAGCTTCTACACCAACTCTTTTTCCCAGCAGAGTATGTAGAGGAACTCCAAAACTGTTTTGACAAGACCCCTGCAGTGCCAATTTGTGAAATTGAAGCTATTCTTCGACAGGAGCTCATGCAACCATTGGAAAATATCTATGAATATATTGATCCAGTGCCAATTGTTTCAACTTCAATCGCGCAGGTCCATGGTGCCAGATTAAGAGGGTCTCAAGAAGAAGTGGTGATCAAGGTTTTAAAGCCGGGAATTGAGGATTTCTGATTGCATACCTAAAATTCCTTTACATTTTTGTGTGGAGTTTGGAGTTTCTGAGTCCTCGAGTCAGTCGTACATCGCTAGTAGGTATTGTCGGAGATATAAGGGAATCAATGCTAGAAGAAGTTAATTCAGAAAAGGAAGCTGACTTGGACATTGAAGAACTTACTGTCAGATTAGGAAGATTATTCCTAACGCCTGCACCCACGCCATCAACTACTCAACAACATGAATACATGGTGACAATTGATACATTTTTAACAAGTGCATGCATGCTATACAGGTAATATGAAAATAATGATAGACATGTTGTGAAGCAAGGAATGTTTGAAAGTGATTTTGTATAATACATTTCACTGTTTCAAAAAAAAAATTGTCATGTGATATACAATGCTTTCAAAGTTTGAAAAAGATGTATTCAAAATATTTTCCTATGTAATATATTTTAAGCAAGTTTTTTTTGGTTCACATCATTCCAAGGTATTAGCAACACACAAACAACAAGCTTTCATAGGATGCTAAAGGCTACAACACATCAAACTTATCACATCATCCAAAAGTTTCTTAAGATGCTAAATGGTACACATAACGTTAGAAAGGCTACAACATAGGGTGTGGCGCTCCATCAAATGATATACAAAGATTTATAACATCCAAAGCAAGTTTAAAAAGGTGTGACACAAGGCATTTGGTTGTGAAAAGTAGACTATCTAAAACAAATGGATTTTATGGGATATGTGAATGAATAAAAACAAACTTTGATAAAGGTGCATAAGACCAATTGTTTTTAGGTACATACATCATTCCAAAGGTTTAAAAATGATATACAATAAAAGATGTGAGACATGGGTATATTGCTCCCAATTTTATCATATCTTATATTTATTTTCTCACAAGATAGTATGTATCAATCTAAATTTGATTTTACCAGTAACATAATACATACCAAACCTTAGCTCTTTTAATTTGCAACACATCTAAACATAACAACTTTTACATACAAACTTTTCTTCCTTCCTTCATCAAAACGTTCACTTCTTAAACAAAACTTTCCTTCATCAAAATGTTTCTGTTTCCTTACTTCTTCATATCATAAGCAAAAACTTTCCTTCATCAAAATGTTTCCTTACTTCATATCATAAACAAAACATCTTTGGTCATAAAACAATGTATTGCATTATAAATTTCGTTCATTGCTACTCACCATATACCACTCAAATATATTTTAACACAATGAATCACATCACATAAAAAATTATTTGTAGTTACATAAATTATATAGCTTTGCAATGCCCTTTTCCGTATCTTATATAATTTCATGAGATACATCTCATTTACCCAAATATTTTTATGATACTTAACACATTCAAAATTTGAAAAACATCCCACACTGAAAACATTTCCCTCTTTCTTCCCAAAATCATTCACTCTTTCTTTATCCTAACATCATTCCAAAGTATTAAGGAAAGCACAAACAAGAAGGTTGTAAAGAAGTAGGCACAGTGAAAAGCTCCATGGAAAAAAAAAGTGGTCTCATAATATATTGTGTTGGACCGAAAAACATGATTAACATGGGAAATTGTTTTAGCCGAGCAGATCCTGGATTTTCGCATGTTGACCTTCCTCTTTCTTCCATTCTAAACGTGGTCGATTCCAAGCACGTTTACTGATATTGGATTCGTTAATATTTATGTGAATGAAATTGAAATCGTCTAATTTGCTGATCTACTCAGTGTCGTTCGAGACAGATAAATCTACATAGGTAGTGCGTTGATTATATATTTATATAAAGGGAAGCGTTATCACTTTTTATCTCTGCGACAAAGTTACCGCGTCAAGCCGGAGTTTCAAACTCCCCGCGTCTTTATGCGGACGAATCTGAAAATAACCGCATCGTCAGCGAAGGGAAATTTGGATTTGATTATGCGAAAGAGCGTCTAGAGAAGCGCCAGACATTTCTTCGAAGTTACCACTTAACCACCAAGGCGGAGGCGACAAGTAGTGCTCTCACTCGCAACCTGCGGGGTTGTCTCTTCAAGATCAGAGGTGTCTTCTGGACGGTTTTCGCTTGCAATCCACTAAGCTCTGGTGGGCACAACAGATTTGTACGCATTCATCATCAAGGGAATCCTGCATCTTCATCTCAGTGCGGCAGACACAACAGATTTGTACGCACTCATCGCCGTGGGAGTGCGTCTTCGTCTCAGTCCAGCGGGCACAACAGATTTGTACGCATTCATCGTCATGGGAACGCGTCTTCTTCTCAGTCCAGCGAACATAACAGTTTTGTACGCATTTCTCGTCACGGAAGCTCGTCTTCTTTGCCTGACTTGTGTGAGCAGAGTTGGTAATTAGCAATTGCTGCAAATAATAAGTGAATTTTGGTAAAAATTTGAATTTTGGATGATACAATTGAGTTTTATATTAGCTATTGTGTATCATATTTTTTAATAAAATGGTGGTCATATAAGGGAGTGTATAAAATGGTGGTCATATAAGGGAGTGTAGTTAATGAAAACGGAGAAGGCAAGAAAGTATTTCTGGAGATTTTCATAGTACATTATAGATCACTTTACAATGATAATGCAAAATAACACATAAAAGTTTCTATCCATGAAATTGATAATGCAAAATAACCATAAAAGATTCTATCCATGAGTTCGACAATGTTCTAGACAGGAACAAGTTTTGCCAACCTACATTTACTTCTCTTGTTTTTCTCTTTAGCCATTCTCTATGTTAAATGAAATGAATTTTCCAAGAAGACATCTAGTTTTTTGGCATATGCTCCTTCCTGTCTCATTTTTGTGACAAATGACAACTACTACATCATAAAGCAAATATGCATGTAATCTTTGCGCATTCTCTATAGTACAATGTCTTAGCTTTGAGTAATCTTTTGTAAGAGTATTTGGCCGGTCCCAAATAGTACCAAGTATAGTACAAAACTGCAGTCTCAATAATGTAAATGTTATTATATATGTCTTAAATATATGTTTGTTTAAATTGCTTACATTCTTGGTCCACTTAGTTCATCATGCTATCTATAATCGCCATTTTTTTTTGTATAATTGTCATATTTGTCAACAGTTGCATATGGAAGACATGAATTGGCAAACAACACTAGAGGAGCTCATAGGTGCCGATCACTAGGAGCTCCTACAAGCAAATATGCTACGTGGGTTTCACATTAAACTCCCATAATAAATAGATACACTTAGTTAGGGATAGTAAATCAAATCCCTGAATGATATGAACTGAATGTCCAAGTAAAGCACAATCATAGCTATGTAACAATAATTGCTTAATCTCCATTAATTCTAACACTCCCCCTTAATGGAGAAAGGGTTCTTAAACACATGTAACGTGTCCCTAAACAAATCAAACTTCAGTCTTCCCAGAGGCTTAGTAATATATTAGCCATATTATCACAAGAATTACGATATTCAACACAAATCTCTTTGGACTGTACCTTCTCCCTGACAAAATGAAATTGAGTGTTTATGTGCTTACTGTTTTTATGAAAAACATGATTGTAGGCCAGTTTGATGGAACTTTGATTATCAAAATTGATAACTGCAGCTTCTGTCTATTCTTCTCCTGCATCTTGGAGAAGTCTCTGCAACCAAACTACGCCACATGTTGCCACGCACATAGCTTGATATTCTACTTCTGTTGAGGATAAGGCAATAGTATGCTGCTTCTTGCTACACCAAGAGATGACCCCGGACCCAATGCTAAAGGCATAACCTATAATTGATCTTGTATCATCTAAATTTCCCTCCCAATTAGAGTCTATATAACCTGTCAAACTAACATCAAATGAGTCAGAATACAAAATACTGAAGTCTGAAGTTCCTTGGAGATACCTTAGAACTCCTTTTGCTGCAATCCAATGGTTCTCATGAGGTTGAGTCATGAACTGACTCAAAACACTCACTGCATAGGCTAGATCTCGTTTCATTGTAGTCAAATAGATATGACTACCAACCAATTGTCTATACAATGTTGCATCTGTATATTTCGAACCATCATCCACATGAAGTTTTTTGTTCTGCTATAAAGGCACAAATGCAACCTTGCACTCATCCATTTTGAATTTGGTTAACAAACTCTTAGCATACTTACCTGGGACAAGAAAGTTTGGTTTGAATCTCTCCAAACTTCTAGACCCAAACAGTAATGCATTTCCCTAAGGTCCTTTATCTCAAATTTCTGTGATAACTGCTGCTTGATTTCTTCAATGAGATTGTTTGCACTCCCTGCCATGATTAGATCATCCACATATAAAGAAATCAACACTATTTGTCCCTCATCATTAAAAACAACATACAAATTGGGATCATTTTTGCTCCATTTATAACCATGCATGAGGAAAAATGAGTCAATTTTTTCGTACTAGGATCTAGGAGCCTGCTTTAAATGATACAAAGCTTTCTTTAATCTACATATTAAGTGCTCTTCTCCCTTCTTAACAAACCCCTTAGGTTGAACTAAGTATACTTCTTATTTTAAATCACCATTTAAGAAAGCAGATTTAACATCTAATTGATGTATTTTCCAATGATGCTTAGTGGCTAAAGCAATAATCAATCTAATGGTATTTAGTTTTGCAACAGGGGCAAATTATTCCTCAAAAGCAATACCTTCTTTCTGGGAATACCCCTTTTCCACCAACTTTGCTTTATGCTTATCAATAGACCCATCTGCTTTAAATTTCATTTTAAATAACCATCTGCAACCTATGGGTTGTTTATCATTAGGAAGCTTTACTAGATCCCAAGTATTGTTCTTAATAATAGATTCATATTCCTCTTTCATTGCTTCCTTCCATTCAGAACTCTTACTAGCTTCATAAAATATAGAAGGTTCTGCAATGTTTAACATACCAGTCATGAGCGCACAATCCCTATATCGAGCTGGTAACTGTTTTGGCCAGTTAGATCTCCTGAGTGGTGGGGGTTCAACTATTTTTCTGTGTTCTTCTCTTTGTGGTCTAAATTCTATTTCTTCCTCTTTATCGTACTGCTGCTACTGTTCCTGCTGTTGTTGTTGTTGCTGATTGATCCCTGTTTCACTATCCTCATATGAAAGTAAGGGTACATGCCATTCTTCATTGTTTTGAACAAGATTTCCATCAGCAACCTGTTCATGGAATACTACGTCTCTACTAACAAACACCTTGTGAGTAGAAGGATCAAACATTTTATAAGCCTTATACTCACTGCAGTATCAAATGAAGGTACATTTAATGGCCTTTGAATCTAACTCCTTCAAGTTCTCTTTGGGAACATGTGCAAAAGCTTTACAACCAAATACTCTAACGTGACTTACAACAGGCTTGAAGCCATAGAATGCTTCAAAAGGAGTTTTATAATCAAGACTTTTAGTAGGACTCCTCTTCTTCAAATAAACTGTAGTATTGACAACTTCTACCCAAAAACCATTAGTTAGATTCTTACCTTTCAACATATTGTGAGCACACTCCACCAGTGTTCTGTTTTTCCTCTCAACTACTCCATTCTGTTGAGGAGTGTAGGGTGTTGTAAATTGCTGCTGTATCCCATGCTCGTGAAAACCCCTTTCTTGAATTCTCTGCCTTGATCTGATCGAAGAACCCTAATGAACTTTCATGTCTGCTTCTCAATCATGTTTCTGAATTGCTTGAAATATTCAAAAGCATGACTCTTCTGTTTAAGAAAATATACCCATGTGAATCTTGTATAGTCATCGACAAAGATTGAAAAGTAGTAGGCCCCACCTAACGATCTTGTTTGCATCAGGCCACATAAGTCAGTGTGTACAAGTTCGAGCATATCCCTCTGTTTCCTATCTTTAATAGCAGAAAATTCATCTCTATGATGTTTACCGAATGCACATGCTTCACAATCAATATGCAACTTTTTCAAAATAGGAAGACCGTCTACCATACCTTTTTTTTGCAACAGAAGAAGGTCACTAAAGTTGATATGCCCAAGTCGCTGATGTCACAAATTTTCAGCAAACTTATCTAATGACATCAAGGCTTGCTGTGGCATACTCTTCACATCCAGTTGGTAGAGTCCTCCTATGCGAATACCTATAGCAATAAGCTTCATCTGGTCCAACAAGTCTTTAATAATACAATGAGATTTAAAGAATTCTACCTTGAGATCCTAATCTGTAATCTTTAATACAGAAATCAAATTCTTCTTAATACTAGGAACATACCACACATCAAATATATTCCTGATCTTTCCATCAGGTAGAGTAAAAAGAACATCACCATGTCCCTTGATCTCATACCCTCTATTATATACAAGGTATACATTTACTCCAGTGTTGGATTCTCTAAAATTTCTAAACCATTGCTTTTTACCTGTCATATGTGAGGAGGCTCTAGAATATATGAACCAAATATCTGATTCATCCTCCTCAGTAGCTAAAGTAGTCTCAGCTTCAGCCATAAACAATCTGACATCCTGATTCTGATCCACATCTGCATCAGCTAAATGAATTACATGTCTTCTCTGCTTGTACTTTTCCCTGTACGCCTTTTTCTTATGGCAAAATTTAGCAATATGGCCTATTTTACCACAATAAAAGAATTTAGGAGCAGAGTCATGCTTATGCGAGGTCATACCTTGTGGTGTCCTTTTTCTTGATGCGCTGCCTCTCCTGTGATCAACCACTGCTTTCCCTTTTGGATTGAACTTTGTCATTAATGCAAGATCTAGATTTTGAGATTTGAGAGACAACCTCCTTTCCTCTTCTTGTAGCAAAATCCTAGTGAGCTCTTCAAAGCTTGGAGACTTTTCTCTTGCATTCAATCTAGTTATAAACATATGATAATAATCCATCATGCCGTTCATAGTAATTGTCACGAGATCATCATTTGCCACGGTCTAACTAATATCAATTAGTTTATCTTTAACTTCCTTTATCTGAGATATGAATGAAGAAACAAACTCATTCTCCTCCATCTTGATTGAGAGAATCATCTACCTGAGGTACAAGGTTCGACTGGTGTTCTTGATCTCATACATCTCTTTGAGAATTGTCCAGATGTCATTCGATGTCGTGCAATCCCAAATGTGAGGGATGATGCAATCTTTGACTGATAACTTAAGAAGCACCTTTGCCTTCATCTCCCTTTTCTCCCAGTCTTGAATTGTTTTATTTGATCCACCAGTTGCATTATTCGGCTTGACCTCATCACCAATGGCAATTCCATAGGCATTCTATCCCTTAAGCAGAGTCTGGAGCTTAAATTTCCAATTTGTGTAATTGGAACCATCAAGCTTATTACTCTCATTGAGATAATATTTAGCGATTTTATTATTCATCTTGAATGAATAAAATCTTCAACAATTTAACAACCCTTGAAAACACTCTGATCACTGAGAATTTCCTTCGTAAAAAGTAATTTCCCTCTCAATCGATGTTTCCATAGTCACTGAGCTTCTCTCAGTCAATACACTTCCTTTGCACAAACGGTAGAGCACCTGCAGTCTCCACGCACTGCCCCTTCAACATAGCAATGCCGGGCAAACTCCTCTCTGCCTCGTGACCTTCCAAATATTGCTACAACCTACCTTTGTAGCTCTGCTAGCATTACTTTTAGACACAGCTCCAGCGCCCACTACTACCACACAGGATCCTGCGCCTTCCTCCACGTAGACAAATGAAAGGGCACTTCACCACAAAGGTCTAAAGGGGCACATCCACCATGCAGTCCTCTCACACAACAACTGGGAGATTTGGCCTCCACGTAGCTACACAGCCAAAAAACACGCAGACTCCTTCTTCCTTCTTGACACAGGCCTCCTACAGGCTGGGGCGAGCTCCTTTCACCCTAGCAGACTACACAACAGGCCTTTTTTTTTTTGTTTAATCGCACTTCTCTTCAGCGATCAACCACAAGCCGTCTCAGCTGGCTTCTTCATGTGGCAAAGTTGGGGCGATCTACCCCTTCTACAGGCAGCCTCCTCAAAATAAAATGAAATCCACCGTTTTCCACATGGATTTAAGGCACACGCAGAAATTGTTGCAACTATTAACCTCGCATCCACGACTAATCGCTGAGGTACACCAGAATCCTGCGACGATCTATCGCCGAGGTACACCAAAATCCTATGACGATGCAACAAAATAAAAATGGGAAAAGTTCCCAAAAGTATCGTCATTGATTACTCTTTAGCTCCTCGCGACAACGTCACGGTTCTCAACTCAACGTACAAGCTTCTCCTTCCTGTAGCTCTGATACCATGTCAATAGTTGGTTATGGAAGACATGAATTGGCAAACAACACTAGAGGAGCTCACATGTGCGGATTGCCAGGAGCTCCTACAAGCAAATATGTTGCATGGACTTCACATTAAACTCCCATAATAAATAGATACACTTAGTTAGGGATAGTAAATCAAATCCCTGAATGATAGGAATTGAATGTCCAAGTAAAGCACAATCATAACTACATAACAATAATTACCTAATCTCCATTAATTCTAACAATATTGTTCTTTATTAGTATATCTGCTTGTTAATTTTATTTCATTATATAACAAATTTTGAATTGATGCTAGCTGAAAATTTATTCACAAGCACGAGAGTTGGTCTTTGTTTTCATGGTGGGCTACATTTACATTTCAATTATAATAACTATAATTTTATGATGAATTTTTTGTGTGTTTAATACTGTAGAGCACCTCTCACCACAACAAATAATTAAAATTAAAGTTGTTGTGTAATGAAAATTAAATTTTCTCAACACAAGAAGAACAAAATACTGTAAAAATCATGAAAATGAGGTATATGAAAATCCAAGAAGATGAATACTGTAAAAATCATGAAAATGGAGTATACGAAAATCCAAGAAGATAAAGTCATAATCAAAATGGGTCTCAAAAGGCATATTACCAAATAATTTGAGTCTCACTTTTATGATCTCGAGTATGAATTGCATATATGCAATTTCTTTTATGTGCTCACTAATGGGTTTGCTATGACATTTTTCCAATCCAAATTTGACCTCAAGCAATGTTGCCCCACTTTCTCTACTTTTAATTGTAGATGAGTAATGGAGGGTTGGAGTTGGCAATGTTACATTAAATTTTTGTGATATAAAAAAGATAGAAATTAGAAAAAAGGTTGAAATTTTCAAACAATTTATGGAACTTTACTGTGCTACTACAGGCATATAGATAATATGGAATAATTATATAGTATATAATTAATTATAATAGTAATATAATATATATATATATATTATAATAATAATTAATTAATTAATTATCTATTACTTGAAATAAAATTCCAAAGACAAGCATAAATATTATTCTACTCTCTTCCCTCTACAATACTTATGAAGGGAAAAGAGATTAATCTTGAAAAATTATCCATTCCTTGCAATGCAATTCCAGTGGATAAGCAATAACATTATGCTACTATCTTTCCCTTCAATACATAGGAAGGGAAAAATGGTATATGAAGAAAAAAAAATTGTATTACATTTAAAACCCAATGGTTGACGCTAAAAGGATTGACAATGATTGATTGTCAAGGTGGAGAAAATTGGTAATGGTTGATATTCAAGATGCAGAAAAGGTTAACCAATGGCTCTTAGTAGGAGGTCGATGAAAGTATTAGTAACTGGTTTGTCAACTTAGTTTCATATTAATTTGATAAAAGTAGAAAAAATAAAGGCATTGTTCTAGAGAAATGGAAATAGCAGCTCTAAAAGTTACGTAGGTTTAGGGAGTAGAAAACATCTTTCACTTCTCAATAGCATTGGCTACGATAAGTGTATATCATTTCTCTTCTTTCTTATCTTGATTGTCTTGAAGGAAGAGATCATCCAAAAGACTAGTGAAGCAAGATTTCCCAAATAATTCTCACGACCAGTGAAGAAAGATTTCCCATATAATTCTAAGGAATTCATCTTGCCATTGCAACAACCAAGAGTGAAACAATCACTTGAAAAATTTTACGACACGAACCTCAATTTAGAATTCAAAGATCCTCATTTAGAATTCCAATCTTCTCAAGGTTCAAGAGCTTCTGGAGGCAACTTGATATTAGACTTAGTTTCCCAATTTTCCTTGTGGAGTCTTGTAACAACATTATTTTCTTGCAATGTTTACCATTAATATATGTATGGCAACAATATCAAAAATTATAGTAGGCAAGAGTTGGAGATTAGAGGTCCTTCCCATCGCTAGGTGAAAAACCATGTCAAAATTCAAGCACATCCATGGCTCTGAAGTTTGTTTGAAAGTTCCTAGTATATAACCAAAAACACAAGTGTAATGCCCTTAAACTCCAGGACTAACACTGACAATGGTTACCCTATTAACTTGAATTTTAATAAATTCAATAGTAAAATGGTAAAACTATTATTGTATCTTATTGACAGTAAAGTTTATCACAAAATAAAAGTTTATTTTACTTTAGAAAGCATAATATATTGCATTTAAGCATGAACAAATATTTATATACATAATTTAAATCAAGGGAATTGACTCTGAAAAACCAATACATTTATCATAATAGGAATCCATGTGTACATGTATACTTTCCAGAATTATTGTGAAAATTGATGTAAATCAAGAAAAGAAGACTCAATGGACCAAATTGTGTTATGCTTTTGAAATTGTTGACCCATATCAAAAGAATGGTGATTAAGAATGTATCCCATTACTACATCTTAATTTAAAATTCTAAAAGATGCTAGCTGGGGTTGAAATGTTTGAGCTATAGATCATGTACTAGAATGAGAGGGAGACAAAATTTTTTGCTTCTCCTTACAAGCTATATAACCACAACAAAACAGTAAACTAAATTTCCTAATCAAAATCCTTCTCCCAATCATCCACTTCACTGCAAGACTACTTATTTTGATTCTCTTGAGAGCTTGGATGAAAATTCAGCGCAACACATAGATGTTAGAAGCTTGAATGATGGTTGGGCTACATTAGTTGATGAAGTCTCTCCTGCATTATATTTCTCAAGAGCTCCATATGGATTTCTTCTTATTAAAATAGGATTTCTCTAGAATTGCCAAATTGACCTTGATAGTTCAATACTTTGATACTGAATCCACACACTTTGTTTCTCATTTTTAATTTTTTTCCATGCATTATACTTTTCTGTTGTCCCATCTTTTATTGCTTAGGCATTGCGGTTGGGTAATCCACCATTATGAGGGACTACAATAGCACCTCGATATATAGAAGCATGATCCACATGTCTAAGAGTAGTTCCAGTCCTCATAAGATCTGTAGATATGGCTAATGCATTATTGTCATTCAACCATACAAGTTCACACACACCTCCAAATCTCAAAATCAGGGAACTCACTTCTGCTTCTCTTGGTAAATGAAACAATGCAAGGACGAGCTTAGGATATATCTCTACAAAGGAATTGAAAGGTGGATCTTGTACCATCCCTATGGTAGGAAGTGACGCTTTGGGAATTATGCTACATACTGGGGCTCTTGAATTTGTGTAGCATGTATGACCATAAAAAGTTTTGGTTCCCGTCCAGTTGAAGAGGTTCCATATTTTATCAAGATGTATCAACGTATCCATTTTGCACTTTGGAATATAAGCAAAAACATGCACACAAATGCTACTTGAGTTGGCTTTTCTTTTCCCCAAAACCAAGTATCTAAACCTTTCCTCAATAGTTGAAATCCATTGTAGTTATCTACTAATAAACTTAGCTAGAAGTTCTTAAATCTGTTCATATTCACCCCTGGCAGATCAACTATTGTGCAAATGCCAAAAGAATCTGCCAGAATCTTCTTCTTCTCCAACTTTAGACATTATTCATCACATGAAATCTTTCTCTAGCCCAGAGGCACTCTATTTGAATTCAACTGCACTGGTTGAAGATGAGTAGGCAATTTTTGAAGAACAAAGGCTTCAAAGACATTATCAACTCTAGTATTGTTGCCTCCAACATCACATGGGACCTTTGTAGCCAATCGACCACGTGAGCAAGTAATAGTCACTAGAAATTCATATCTAGTATAAGGGCATGGAAAATATGGGTAACATGATGTAGTATAAGTATGTCTGCAATCTCTCAGAGGAGCTCCATAAGGTTTCGCACATGAGATTCTACCTACTGATAATGAATTTTCCTTGGAAATTGAGTCACATGGAGGTAGATGGCATGTCCTAGTATGTGCATGCATTCCAAATTGTCATGGTTTCCCATAGAGCTTGTTGCATCTAATGTCCCGTCAACCACATGGAACATTTTTCAGAGCTACATGACCCCCCACAAATTCTTTTGTAGTGGGAACAATATAAGGAGAGAAATCCTTGAAATGGAAATCATGAACTGTAGGATGACCACAAGTCTAAGGAATGGAGCAGGGATATGAGAATGAAGGAATGCGTGTTCCACAAAGGACTGGAGGAGGAATTGAGGTCTTCCCACATGAGAAAGATTAGTGAAAATAGTTTCAAGGTAGGGTTGACAGTAGCCGTTATGGCAAAGTTATTGGAAAAAATGCTTCCCACATTACAACCTAACATAAATATGGATCCCAATCACCTGAATGAGTAATTGAGCCCCCTTGATTTGAAAGGGGGCAACATCTTTCACTGCATCTATGTCTACCACAATTTTTCCTTTTTCCACACTACTTTTCACATGTGAATTCATCATTCTCCTCCATAGAGACCATTGTCTTCCAGCAAGGGACCGTCTTAGATGATGATCCACATCAACATTTTTTATTAACAAAAATCAAACAAGGAGGACATTTCCCCTGGTGACATGCATTTATACACAAATGTTTTCCGAAAGGAATAAGCTTCTCACATACCTCTAAGTAGGTTGGTATGTTATCCATACAACTCTTCCTCTAATTTTGCAGCTGAGTTTTACCACAGGGGAAAGATTTGACCTTCCTAGGTGATAGTTCACACTCTCCACATTCTAGAGGATGACATGTCTTGCTGCACTTATGATTCTGAGAGGAGAGAATTTTCATGCATGGGTTCTTACATGCAAATACAACATTTTTCCAATCTATTTCCTCTTGGATCTCCATATCACCAGAAAGTATCATCTCCTTCTTTTCCCAATAAAAGAATCAAGATTTTATTATAACCTTGCAAGGATCACATGGGCCTTCATGGAAGACATTGTCACGATAATGGCATCCACATTTTGGACGATTTTCGTAGCACTATCCACATGATTCAATTTATTTCTAATCAAAACATTTCCTTGTAATTGTTGTTTTACAACACAACCAATGTTAGGGGGGATACATTGCTAATCAAAGTGGGAAAGGCCCTAGATGACATTGGAGAGTACATGTATGTGGGCAACTAGGAGTCTTCTTGTCCTTTTCAAGCGGCTTCCCACATGTTCCTCCACATGAATGTGGAGTGAGATAATATTCTACATCTAGCTCTTGCACCTTCCCACAAAAACAATAGTAACGAAGATCATCTAGGAGTGAAAGCTACACATACTGACAACCATGGAATCTCTAGTTGGAACCCTAACTCTTCCCAATAGACAAATCTATAGCGGAAGGAGCTCTTGCCCATTTCCCTTCCCAATGTAGGTGAAAAATGTCATAACAGCTACCACAAGACCAAATTTTCGTTGATTGTCCAACTATTTCATAGCATACCATGCATTCAACCTTTCCTTTATTAATCTTCTCTTCAATTTCCTACACTAGCTTTGGTACACTAGATCTATCCAAATTTATTAATAGCTTTGAGGAGGATGAAGAAGATTCCGCCTCCAATCCTGGTTGTTGTTCGCCATCTTCCTATGCTTGAAACCATTCATTTCTTGTCTTTGCTGACCTGTAGATCGTGTGAGTTGATTTTGTCAATGGAGGGGTTCATAGGGTCCTCATTTGTATAATTTTGTACATGGATGGATACCTCATTCCACCTGTCATTATCACAATTGTCAATACTCTCAACATTCTCTTCCCAAAGAATGCCCTTGTTTTCATTATGTATAGAGGTTTGATTGTAGAGTCCATCGAAGACAAGCATAGCAAATAATAACTTATTTGTGGCCATACCAAAAATACTCATTGTCATGGAACTCACTCGGAGAGTTTGAAGTTTCGAAAATGGAATTGGTGGAAATCATAAGTGTAACGACAAATGTCATGAGAATAGAGATAGAGTTATTAGATAGGTGTCACACACTAGTAAAAATGGTAGATGAAATTTTCAGTATACAGAATCAAAAGAAAGGCCATCGGCCTAATTAAGTGGCACATGTCAAGCTCTATAAAACATTGCTCTATTAGGGTCTCTTTGTTCCAACTATGGAGGTTGGCTTAATGGGATGTCTGACTGAGTGGTTATCATTATGGGATGTTTGATTTAATGGTTGGTATTATGTCATACTAATATGTAGGATGCTATCCTCTTTGTCTAACTTTAAATTTTATAGATGTTATTATCTTTATCTTATTTTAATATCATACTAATATATAGATGTTATTCTTTTTAACGTACTTTAATTTTATAGTGATATCTTTGACTTATTGTGATAAGGGATGTTATTTTCTTTACCTTTAAATTTAGTAATGATATCTTTGATCTATTATGATAAGGTTAAAAAAATAGGCCTCCCACCTGAGCCATAAATATTTAATATATCTTACTTATCTTCAATATATTTAAATTATAATTCACCCTATTAAAGTAGTTAACTGACTATGGGTGATTTGTGTTTATTTCTTAAATGAATTTATTATACCATGTAAAATGTTCAATTTTATTGTAATAAAATGTTTATTCGATATTTTCAATTACTTTTAAACAAAGTTTAACTAATAAATGAAATGACTTTTTAAACTAGAATCGAGCAATACAATTTGTAGTAAAATTGTGATTTTTTGTTGTTTAAAATGAATTTTTGGATGCATAAATAGATTCATCTCTCTAAAAAAACTCATGAGACATTCAATATTTGCAAATGAAACAACTTAAACTTATAGTTCTTAAAAATATCTATCAAATTAAAAAAAAATTAACCAAAAAAATACTACTCCACGTACTTCAAGAAACATATGAGACAAAATACTAAACGTATTATGCTTTAGTGGAAGCTTGTCCCCGACACATTGAGTGAGACTGAAACAATGGTAGTTGTCGTGTAGTCTTCCGCTCAATAGATGCACGGCCTCACTCTCTTACCAGAGAACTAAATATTTGGCATTTCTTGGTTTTACAATTAATTGGTATTCTATTGACCCAAGATGCTCGTACCAAGTCAAGCATGCCTTACTTAGGGCTAAGGTTAATAATTTGAAATTTGAACTTTGAGATATGAAGTATCCGTGTATTTTTTATATTTAAATTACTATATATATATTTTAAATTATTATATATTATTAATATATATATATTATATATATTATATAGATATATAATCAAAATGTGTTATTATTTCAAAAAAATGACAAATTTATATTAAAAATCTATGTTTGGTTGTGAAAAATACCAAGGAAGTAAGTTACATGTGTGCTTTTATAGGCTTATCCTCCAAGGAGGGGAGAATAGTTAAATAAAAAAACTAGTGAAAGAGACAAAAACGACAGTGCGACGATAGATGTACATATTGCAAAAGCAACCCAAAAAAAAGAAAAAATTGCATTCAGAAACCATTAAAGAGTAGGTTGATTGTCCTCATGTAGAGCCTAACTAAGGTCACGAAGGGGGCTTTCAAGATATTTGTTATTAACAGTAGATTCATAGGTATGGTGGTTTTTTAGTGTGATTTGATCTTGCAAGCCTTGAATATACAAACGAAGAGCATCCAACTTCTAATACCGATGAGCCAATTTTCTCTTTAAATCCTGAAGATCCTCCAACAAGTGAATAATAGTTTTCGATAGGTCCTAAAGCTTCATGTTGGTCTCGAGAATGTCCTGTTGTAGATATTCTTGAATATTACTTCTACTATGACAATGGAGTTGGCTACAAGTAGAGGCTTTGTAGTTACTGAAGTTCATTTCAGGCTGGCAGAAAGTGAATGGAAACATGGCACTCCCTTCAAGTCCATAGTAAAAATGATGTTGAAGATAGGATAAGGAAATTCACAAAAGATATACCATCCATTCAGACCAAGCCAGAGGCCTTCCCAATCATATACCCAGATTTGTTGGTAAGCAATGTCATAATGTAAGGAATGACGAAGGGGCCAATTAAACAAAGAAAGCTAGCAAGTCACCCTTAACACCCAAATTTTTCGAGCATAGAAGTAGTGCATGATCCAGGTGGATATTGGAGCCCTTTCCGTTCATTTTCATATTTTCTAGCATACTTTCTATTTTTAGCAATTTTCCAAGTCCTGAATTTTGAGAGATTTTTTGAGGCCCTAAACATCATTTTATGGGATATATCTTTCTAGTCAAAAACTTTTTCCCTTGTATATACCTTTATAATGAGGTATTGTGTGTGCCAAATAGAGATCCTATGCCAAAGTTACGATCCTCGTAAGTTAAGTTCCAACTAACCCCACTAGAGCCCACAGATATTTGGCACTTCATCTCTTAAGGTTAGGTTTTTGTATGTCTAGCTCCCATTGTTTCCTCACTAAAAAGACCTCAAAGTATTATTTTAACTTAGTTCAAAATACAAGTATCCATCACATCTCTTCTCAGAGATAAGTTAACATCGCCTGAGCTAGTTTATTTTTTTTTCTACATGTAAACAATTTTCGTCAATTTCTATTTATTAATTGAAGTTTTCTTTTGTTGTATATTTGTGTTTTCTTTAAATATGTATTTCATTTCGTCCCTTCATAAATTTGGATCAGTGGTATAAGAGCGATCACTATTTCTCTATTTTTCTATGCATGTACCCAAAGAGGTTGGGGTATAAGGAGTTGCTACTTGAATTGGTTGAACCCTTACAAGACCAACCTCCTGGACTGTGACAACCTCCCTTGCTTGAAGAAATAAAGATGAGCGAGCAAGACATCCTTTCAAAATGTTGCTCGAAGGGGCCCTTGAGCGACAAAGGACCGAGATGATGGACACTTTTTCCCAGAACCTTCAAGGAATATCAACGGGCAAAGCATCTTCATCCAATAGTCACTTCGGAAGCACCACCTCCTTTAAGGTACAAGTTAAATTTGACATTCCTATATTTGAAGGCCAAATATATGTAGATTCCCTAGAAAGATGGTTAAATATACTCTAAGGATAATTTTCTATATACAAATTTTCTAATAGGGAAAACATTACTTTTGCATTCTTGAAAGTTGCCCCCCATCTTAAGGACTGGTGGGAAACTTACTGTGAGTAGAGGGATGAGGATGTGTCCTCATGATTTTCATATGCACCCTCTTGGAATTCTTTCTGAGATGCCTTCAAGGAACAATATTACCCTGTCGGGAGCTATGAAGATAAGTACATAAAGTTTACCACACTACAATACGAAAGGGACCAAGACGTGTCAGATTTCACAAACATTTTCCACACACTATGTACGAAGTTGGGTTTCAAGGATTCTCAGAACCATTTGATACTCAAGTACTGTGGCTGTCTACACAAATACATTAAGGCAAGAATGGAGTTCCTAGACATCTCCTCGATTGGTGAAGTGTACCAACATGTTGTGAGGATCGAGCATAAATTTAAACAGAGGAAGCAAGAATTTGGATTTGTGAACTTGAAGCAGAGAAAAGGGATGTCCAATCCACAGAACAAAGGATAGAAACAAGGTGAAGCACCCCATGAAAACCCATTAAAGCCACAAGCAAATAACAACACCACAAAGATGAAGAAGGACACTAGAAAGTTGTGTGAGTTCTATAAGAGCCCCATCCATAACAAAAATGAGTGTTGTGTCAAGCAGTCACTGGTGGTTGAGCTAAAGAATTCAAAGCCATATGCATATTATGACTCAAAGTCATAACTCAATAAGGGGAACAATGAGGGGAAGAATATTATCAATGTAGAACCTAGTGCCATTGTTTCCACTACCAAGGTTCAAAATATTGAGCCCAAGGATATAGAGGAGGGGGAGCATCTCTTCTACTCAGTGGGTGAAGGGTTCTCCACTACATTTCATTATTGATAGTTGGATGCAAAAGAACCTCATCTCAGTAAATGTCATGAAGCAGTTGGGCCTGTTGACCACACCACACCCGCAACCATACCACATCGGGTGGCTCCACAAGGGACAATATCTCTATCTCAACCATCATTTTTTCCTTCCCTACATCATCAAGCTCTTCATGGATGATGTACCATGTGATGTTTCTCCTTTTGAATTATATGATGTTTTATTAGGTCAACCATAGCTGTGGAAGAATCATACTATATATGAGTCCAGACCTCCCACTATTATTATTACTTTGGGCATAAAATTAAATAGGACACCAGAGGTAGCCCCATCTATTTCCATTTCTTTGATATCTACTAAACAATGTAGTAAGATCATCTCCCAGACTAGGGTTTTTTTTTCTTTCCGAGTCACTCTCAAAGTAAGGGAAGATTGTGGGCACATCCATGGCCCCCATAAAGGGTTCATCTTTGTAGCAGAAGAAATTTCTTAAAGTTATGTAGGATTATAGGGACACCTTCTCCTCACCCACAGGGGTAACCTTTCACTGTCAGATCAAGCATTCGATCGACCTAACTCCTAGAGAAACTCTACCCAATGGTCTGGTATATGATCCTTCTTTTTTGGAAAATGAGGAAATTAAATGATAGATCTAGGATTTGCTACAAAAAGGGCACATTTGGCCAAGTTCCTAACCTTTTGGGAGCCCAATTATACTCTTACAAAATAAGGATGGGACTTGGAGACTCTACATTGATTATCGAGCACTGAATAAGATCATTTTTCAGAAAAAATACTTGATCCCATGGATTAATGACCTCCTAGACCAGCTCAAGGGGGCCGAGTACTACAGAAATATTGACTTGAAGTCTCGTTATCACTAAGTCCCAATAAAACCCATAGATGTCTAGAAGACAACCTTCAATTCTAAGGGCCTCCTTGACTAGTTGGGCATGCCCTTTAGGTTAACAAATTCACCTGTAAATATTATGAGGCTAATGGATGACATCATGTATCCTTTCACCAACTCATTCATTATTGTATATCTGGAAAACATCCTCATCTTCAGCAAGGGCTGGGTAGAGCACTTGCAACGTATTCAACAGGTCCTTGAAACCCTACAATTGCACAAACTATGTGCCAACTTGGAGAAATTCTCCTTTGGCATGAACCGGGTTTAATATATGGGCTACATAATTGATGAGAAACAAGTTATGTGAATCCAGCTAAGATCCAATTCATTTGGGAATGGCCGACATCAATAATTCTCATAGATCTTCGCAATGTTTTGTACCTTGCCAGTTTTTATCTAAGTACATGTTGGGATTCTCTCATATCACTTGGCCTTTGAGTCAAGTTAACAAGGGCAGAGCGAAATTATAGTTTTTTTTTTCCCGAGGAACAACAAAATGCATTTGTGGAGCTAAAAAATTTCCTTTGCTCTGCATCAGTACTCACATTGCCAGACTCACAACAATCATTTGAAATTGAGACATATACCTCCAACTATGTTGTTGGTGTACTTCTCACCCAACAAGGGCATCTAGTGGCCTATAATAGTGAGACACTCTCTGATGCTATTTAGAAATACCCAACATAGGATAGGGAGATGTACTCCATCATGCATGCTTGTTGGTAATGGAAAAATTACATTATGGGGAAGGAGACGATCATCTAGACAAATCATTGACCTATTTAGTTTATGGAAACACAAGGGAAGTTGTAGAATAATCTCAATTAGAAATTGTCCACATATCTACAACAATTCCATTTGAACATTAAATACAAGAAGGGCACCACCAATAACATTGCATATTATCTTAATTGAGCCTTGGTTGTGACACTCACTACTGTTCTCAACTCTTTTGGGAACAATACTTTTGGATGGTTGCAACTAAACATAAATGATCTAGAATTTGCCACCACATACCAGATGCCAATGGATGGAAAGAAATTACTAGACTTTGACCTCCAATATGCATTATTATGCTACGTGCAGCACCTTTGTGTTCCTTTAAGTGAGCATGTCAAGATGATTTGGGTGGTGTACTTAGTTTGGTCGCAGGACACTTTAGTTTGGACAAACTCATGGAACTACAACAAAAATATTTCTATTGGCTAAAAATTTGACATCATGTTGGAAAATATATCATATCCTACAGTGCATGTGTCATCACCAAGCCAACATTAAGAAGAAAGGTTTATACACTCCTATTCCTACTTCTATCTAGTCTTGGAAATCCATCTCCATCGATTATATATTTGATCTTCCTTCTAAACCAAGCATGGTAATAATTTTGTATTTGTGGTCATTGATAAATTTTCTAATATGGCTATATTGACTGCTTTCAAGAAGAGTATCACAACAGAAGACAATGTGAATCTCTTCTTCAAACGAGTGTGGGTACATTTTGGGATTCCACAGACCATTATATCATATTGGGATAGAAAGCTCCTGAGCGCATTCTGGTTGAGTCTTTGGCCGTTTTTGGAAACTAAACTCACCAAGTCGATTGCATTTCATCCATAGACTGATGGCGAGATAAAGGTTGCCAATGAGATGATAGTTCACATACTACGCATGTACAATTCCAAGCATCCATGAACATGGGATGAGAGTCTTCCTTCTGTAAAACCAAACTATAAGAAATCTCTCAATAGCTTGAATGACCACATACCCTTTCAAGTGGGCTTGGGATTCCAATCATTGTGTCCCATTGATGTTGTGATGCTTCTTGCAACCTACATAGGTGGAATCTAAACATGTTAAGTCTAAAATTGACAAAGCCACTAGGTTTATTGAATACATTTAACACATCCACCAATAGGTTCATGATATCCTGGATAAAGCCAATGACAAGTACAAACAATAATATGATCAACATCAGGTGCCACATAACTTTCAGGTGGGAAAAAAATTTTGGTTGCATTTGCCGAAGGAATGCATTACTAGAGCACATCGAAAGATTTGACCACTTTGATATGGGCCTTACACCATCACCAAGATTATGGGTGACAATGCTTTCGAGCTAAGTATTCCCTCATTCCTTGGCTTTCACCTAGTATTTAATGTGGACTACCTCCGGCCATACTTTCCACCATTGTTACAGACATCAGACACTGTTGACCAACTGACACCAACAAAGGTCAACCCCGATTGCATTGAACAGGTCACGACTAATCAGATCATGGACACACAAATTAAAAAAACTCTCCAATAAAGGATTGAGCTATATTGAGATTCTAATTTTTTCTTCATGATAAAAATAGCTCAAAGCCTCATTGTAACCCAATTCAAAAGACATGTATCCATCACATCTCTTCTCAAAGATAAGATACCATCGCCCACGCTAGTTTTTCTCTTTTTCGCATGCAAACAATTTTCAACAGATGTTATTTATTAATTGAATTTTATTTCACTGTATCTTTGTGTTTTTATTTAAATATGTATTTCATTTGTTCCTTCATAAATTTGTATCAGTGCAACTATGAAATACATAGAGTTTATTCCAAATGATTCACATAGAAATGACAAGAGCTTACCAAAACCTAAAACCACCAGTTGACACAAATCCATGAGAGATAAGGATGGGGCAGGCCTTGAACACTATAACATTGGTAATCCATTGAATTATACTACAAGATGAGTTTCTCACATGCATTAATTTTAACAGAAACCTATCTTAGAAGTTAGCATAAATTTCATGACTTTGTAAGTAATGACTAGCTGAGGAGGAGGACAGGCACTAAGATTAGGCCTTTTTCTTCTTGTAGTATTGTGTGCATGTAGGGAGGACTGATCTGAGTTGACTCAACTCCTGGATTTAACCAATATCTTTTGCTTTTTGATGTGATTAGAATTGCATTTTAAAATAGAATACATGAACATAAATGCATGTTGTAAAGAAGAAGGAACATGACAATCATTAGCAGAATGAAACTCAAGACATTGATAATGGAGTTCGTCCAGGAGGGACTACGTCTCCGGGCCCCGGTGTCAAGATGGTGTAGGCCGCTGCATTAAGTTTTGTCAATAGTGATGACGTACATAAGCGATGACGTCTCTATCATACAAGGGAGATGCCCTCATGTAGGGGTGGCTCCATGAGATGTTCCGCTATAGGAACTCTCAGTAAAAAAGGACTCCTATTAGTATGACATAAACTCATGCATGATGATAATGAACATCCCACCAACATGGCATAAAGGGATCTCAATGAAAACATACATGGTGACACATTAGTATCCCATCAACATAACAATAAAGGGATCTCAAACAAAACATGATGAATCATGACAACAAATACATCCCACAAATGATTCCGCATCACATCAAGAAGGAACCATGAAACAAGTAAGAAAACTTGATCCCACATCAAACATCAAACATGGATGTATGGAGCACAATGCATCTCATAGAAAAACGAAGTACATGCATATACCTAATATCTTGGGGCCATCTGAAGAAGAGGATGTCAAACTGTTGAAGTTGTTCATACCATCGTTCTTTCGGTGCCGAATCGCATGGAAATTACTGCTCGCACTTGAATGCTAACACTTGCACTCCACTTAGAAAAGTCGCTAAAAAATGAAATGAGAAAATGGAAAATCTATATACACCATCAGATTTATGGTGTCGAATAGTGCAAAATCAACTATCAAATTTCTAAATTTTGAGAAAGTGGAAATCTGGGGCTTAAGGAATCTTTTAGATTCCCCTTAGATCAGGGAAAATTTTAAGAACCCCCCTTAAATTTACATGTATAATAAATGGGCGAATCTCCATGGTATATAGGAAAAATGGAAGGTGATTTTATCAATAATGTGATATGTATATATAATTTTTTGGCGAAACTCTCACCAGGCATGGCGAATATTTTACTCAATTATAAAATCTTGTGTTTATTGAATACACAAATGAAATCATTGCATTTCTTTAAAATATCTTTTGAAATCAAAATTACCGAAATTACATATTGATAATCTAGTGGGTGTAAGATAAAATTCACCCGTGCCATTCACAGAAAGCATGAGAAAAAACCTAATACTATATATAAAACCAAGAAAAATTCAAATTCATCACTTCTAGGGACCTCATAACCACCCTTCCAATCCACAAGTATGTTCCTATTTGCAATTAGAAAAATTACCCAAATTACAATCTGTTTACTCCACTTCTAGGGACCTCGTAACCACCCCAATACACAAGTATGTTCACGTTTGCAATTAGAAAAAATACCCAAATTACAATCTGTTTACTCCAGCATATGTTGGAAAGTTATAGAAGGATGACTAGTGCAATCAATCCATTCCCTTTAGCCTTGGATTTGTTTCAATTTAAAACAGAAGTATACAAATATACTTGTCCATTGTCTATGCTTTAACCATTCACCTTAAGATGTTTTTACAATATAATTTCCTAAGTCTATTTAATATCTTCATTATCATAAAAACCAACCTATATCCATCTTAACTCCACATCTACCACTCTTAGGGGGATGAAATCTATTTATCCCTCTGAGCACTTGGTAGAACCAAAATTAAGATGGATCTAAGATATAATTTCCCTTTAAATAGTCTATGCTCACATGAATACCATGGGTCAATACCATGGGTTATCATAAAATTGGAGCTTAAAAATTGAAAACCATGTGCCATTTTTATTTTTATTAATACTAATATTAGGTTTAATAATGTTTTTTTGCATGGTATTAATAACAATCTAGTCCATGGTATTTGTCCCATATTATTTTGCCCATAGGTTTTACCTAAATATAACACATTTTTGAGTGTTCGTAAATATAAGGTGACTTATGAGTAAATATAAAAAAATGTTTTATTTGTTTACTATACCTCTCATTTATTTGTATTTTTATTAATTTACCATACCTCTTTTACAAATATGGTATTTGGCCCATAGGATTCACTTAAATAAAACCTCTTTCTTGAGCCCTCATAAATAGAACGAGGGTTATGGACTAAATATAAAAAGAGGTTTTATTTATTTACCATACGTCTAGTTTATTTATATTTTTATTTATTTACCATACCTTTTGAGTAAGTATAAAAAAGACGTTTTTATTTATTTACCATACCTCCGCTTTACTTATATTTTTATTTGTTTACACCCTTGCATGTATATAAGGTGACTTATGGAGTAAATATAAAAATGCTTTATTTATTTACCATACCTCTCATTTATTTATATTTTTATTAATTTACCATACCTCTTTTATAAATATGGTATTTGGGCCTTTGGCCCATAGGATTCACTTAAATAAAACCTATTCTTGAAAATGGGCGAATGGAAAGTTGTAACTCCTAATTTCAAGGGATAAATTTACCTTTTTTACCCTCTCCCTTATAATAAGGTGGGCCATTTGAGGTGATTTGTAAAAATGTACTATGATACAAAATATTCGCCCACTAAAAACTAAAAACCCCTTAATTTCGCCAAAGGGCGAACATTCGCCCCTAAAATCACCCCTATGTATGGCTCTCCTCATGTTATGACTTTTTATTGAATGATCAATGTATCTATGACCTAATGGATGAAATGGCAGCTAATGTGATAAGGAGACAATGCTTCATAGTGAATCCTAGATAACTACGAGACCCCTATGCTCAGATCCATTATTTACACATGTAGGTTGCATATTTACTAAGTGTTTGATAAAATTTCTATCAGTGTTAGGCTTGGTTAGGTTAAGCCCTTGATCAAGTTTTAGTGTTAGAGGCTTTTCCTTGGTGTCATTTAATGTCTTGGAGAGTCTCATCAAGTTCCAGGCATTGGTTTGGAGCCTAGCCCTAAAAAAGTGACTTAAATATCGTAGCCTATGGCAAAGAACTGGATGATAAAGACTACAATCTCTCCCATGCAAGCACTGTTTACAGTCAGATGCATGCCTTGTCAAGGGAGTGACTCTCCATTTAATTCATGTAAATGTTAGGTTAACTCAAGGGTTGGGCACCTGGAGTGGTGGATTAGCTCCTAGGGGTCCTGAATCACCTGATGGAGGTCTTTATGTTGTGTTTTCATCGATTCCATTTCCTTAAGGTTACCTAGGATGTTGAATCATATCATAGTAGTCTCTCATCACATGTTTACGCTATTATCACTCAGGTTGTTCCCCAAAACTTGTGAGAAAAGGGAATACGGCCGAGGTAACCACTAATAAATCTTTTAGATGCAATTTCTAGCCAAACTGCATCCAGAGAGGGCTCTCTCTTTATAATTTAACTTTGTTTATTTGAAGTTTTTATGCTAGTTATGATGTGCAGAGGTTTGTTTTAAATTTGTTTGGATGGTGATTTCAAACAGAGGTAGGATGCAAATCTGAAAGAGTTTATCCCATTGGGCAATG
Organism: Pinus taeda; assembly: GCA_000404065.3. NCBI lineage: Eukaryota > Viridiplantae > Streptophyta > Pinopsida > Pinales > Pinaceae > Pinus > Pinus taeda. The sequence goes on from APFE031248969.1 coordinate 240,966, forward strand.
GAGTCTATGAAGATGGACTGCTGAGTGTGTTTCTATGATAAAGGGCAATACTACAGAGCAAGATAATTAGTTTTGGAACAATATTGAGATCTAGAAATTGATGGGATGCAAGCCAGGGGTAAAGGGCAATCAAGAATCCTTTATCATGGAGGCAGAGGGAAGGTGCATGAATATTTTTAAGGAGCAATAAAGAATTCCTTGGCAATTTTCAAAATGAAAGAATTAGTGGAAACAAAAGGATTTAAGAATTTTTGTTTATGCTAGTTTTGAAGAAAACATAAATAACAGCAGGAATTGAACACAAAGTGTATTTAAACAAGTTCTGAGCTATTCTTTTTCCCTGCTGTTAAGATTATGAAACCTATATGAAATATGCAAACATAGAAAACACAAAAACACAGTTTAGAATAACTTATTGAGCCAAAGAAAGACACAGGAATTCTATAGCAGAGCCCAGAATCATCAAATCCACATTCAGAAGGTCCAGCAGCAATGCATTTCAACAGCCTTTTGTATTAATAAATATCAAAGTTACAGCGCAGTCCAGGAGGAGAATCACCAACCCCAAATACATTCCTTGGGGGGTATTTATACAAAAAGAGAGCTACAAAATATCTTGTGGATAAGATATGAAGTAATAACTTCCTTCACCTACTCTGTCAGAGAAATAAATGCAGAAATAAAGGTAGGAGTTATTGTGGCTGTGTTGGCTTCTTTAACTGATAAGATATTTTTGACTTTTCACCCAGGAATTCGACTGGTAGTTGTGTCTTTAATTTACATTCCTGCATTGTTGTCCTGATCTTTGCTTGAGCTCCTTCCTTCATATCTGTCATGTATCTTGCTATTTGACCAAATGTACATAGGCAGAAAGATCCAAATTACCTAGGAAAAACTTCCAGCATACTTTGCCACCACTGTTCTGTAGGCAACTGATGTCTTTGTATTTTTACAAGTATTTCATTAGCCTCAGTATACCTGTAAAAGTTAGGCTTGACTTCAAAAAGATGATTTATTTCATGTTCTATAAAAAACAAATTTTCCATTTTGTCATATAAATTTTGTCAGGAAGGAGGCCCTGTGTCTTCTAAGGTGCTGGATGATGCAGTGATCTAATTTGTTACATACATGTTTACCCTGTGAGCATATTGTTGATGTAATAACAATTTTTGATTGCTTGTTAGTAAACTGGGTAGACCCTTCTGCTGCAAGTATGTGAATTTCTCTGTGAAGGCATTAATGTCCATCAACATTTCTTGACACTTCCTTTCCAAAGTCTATATAAAATTTCTCATTGTTAGCACCTTCTTCACTATCAAAATGGTGCCTGTCCTATCCGAGATGTCCAAAGCTGCTAGCTGTTCTTTAGTATTGGTATTCAAAAAATGGATGAGCCTATTGGCCTGCTCAGGCATATTTCCTAATGATGCCCTGGCCCTTTGAATTTTCTCTTGTGCCCTTTCTATTAATTCAATTTGTTCATAGATTGTCTGAATTGATAGCCATTGGTCAGTAATGGACTAGCCAATCTTGGTCCACAAAATCATTTTAATGTCTGACAGAGGTTTATGCAAGGTGAGATCCTTTTCCAATGATTTCACCTTGTTCTCCAGGGCCTTCACCTCTCCGGTCTTCTCTGCCACTGTTATTTTTGATTTGTCATAGCTCACTTCTAGCTTGGCCAGTCTTTCTTTTGCCTCTTTGAGCTCTGAAATTTGAGCTTCTAGCTCTTTCACTGCCTTCATCATTTCTTCCATCCTCATGCTGGTCTCAGGCTCTATTGTTGCTGTTGTTGTAGCATCTGTAGTTGTTGTACCTATAGTTGATGCTGGCTCAGTGGGAGGGATTGTTGTTGTGTCTGTGGGGGGAGCAGAGACAATTGTTGGAGTTGTTTCTGGTGGCTGGGAGGTCGACTCTCCCTGCTTAGCCTGTAATGCTTTCTCCAACTCTTTCTCTGTCTACATTAGCCTTTGATTCATTCTCATCAATAAATCCATTACATCCTCTTCTACTTTTTCTTGTGCTAGTTTTGTTGTTTGTGGATGCATGGTGACAGGCAGCTTCAATTGCTTTCTAAGGGCAGCAATATCTTCCTCCTTCTTCTTTATCAATGCTTTGATGCCCTTGGCATCCTTGGGATCATGTCCCAACTCAATAATTATTTCTTCCAGAGTTTTTATTCTATTGTCTTTGGCTAGAGAAGAAATCTTCTCCAAATCCAATTAAGCAGATGTATTACTCAATGACTCTTTTAATTGGTGGGCTAGCATTGCCTTGTCTGCCAATGTGGCATAGACCATATCACCTGTTTGTTTTTGCAATTCTATTTGGTCCATAGGGTGTATATCTTTGGCAAGGACCTCCAGATTGGTCCTTATGTAGCCAACTGCAGACTGTGGTTGCTAAATCTTGGGATTGAAATGACTTGAGATCATTTTCTCCTCGGATGACATAAGCTGCCATTAGTCTATGCTGTTTGGAGGGTGTCATCTTAAGAAATTTATCATACAACTGAATTCTTAATGACTCATTTTGAGCCTTAATCTCCATAAATGATTGTTTGGTATCTGATCATTTCTTGGCTTGTGACCTTGAGGAGGAGACTTCCATTCCATGCTGCCTATCCCCTTCTTGTCTGTGAGAGCTAGCAGAAGTTTATTGGCTAATGGCCCTCTCTCCTCTTGTGCTTTCAGTGATGTATTCCACAATGTCCTCTTCAGGAGGATCTACCCTTTGCCTCTTGGCCTCTTACTGTTCTGTTGACCCATTTGCAGGTGTGGTCTCTTCCCGGTCTCTTTTCTTACTTCTCTCCTCAGGAAGAGGAGTCTGCAGTGTTGGTACTTTTGGTGCTTGTGCCTGTAGTGAAGGGGCTTGCCCTTGACTGTGTTCTTTTGAGGTAGTTGGTTGTTCTTCCATTGTTTCTTGCTCTGCAACTACTAACTCCTTGCCCTTTGTTGTCCCTGTTGTTGGTGTAGTCCTTTCTTGGGCAACTTGTTGTGAAGTTGTAGAAGTTGATGAGCTCTCCCCGGTTTGCTATGGTATTTTGAATGACACCTTCCCAAAAGAATCTAAGTCAAGAGTTTTTTCTTAATTTTTCATGGTTTGTTCCATTTCCTCTTCCTTAGTTAACTCTTCAACTAGTGTGTCGTCCACCCAATCATCTTGTTTGGCAAAATTTTCTATGTCAGGGATGCTGCAATGTTCATAGGGTGCCAGCCTATATTTTACCCTTCTTGCATTGATAAAGCCATATGTGTCATAGGGTACCCACCAAAAGCTTCTCTTGAGTTTGAGTATTTGACCCAATATTTCATCAGCATCCTTCCATCCCTCTTTCTTGTTCATAACAAAGGGGCCTAACTGTTCTCTGAGTTTCAATCGGGCCTTTTTCTTTGTGCTATGGAAGTGACTCAGATCTGAATTGACGAATTGCCTGAAATATTCCAAGGCAAACAGTCTCATTGGCACATATCTGGGTAGCCTGTAGGGACATAGCTCACAGCCATATATCCTCATAATAGTGTGATTCTAGTAAAAGTACCAGTCGCCTATTTTATAGTTTTTGGAGAGCTGTAGTATCTTTTGCATATCATGTGTCAATATAGGAGGAGGAGTTCTCATCGGGAGAGAAGAGACTAGGTATACAAACAAATCAATAACTCACAATAAGAGTAGGGAGAGCTACGGATTTCATGAAAGATTGGGGTCCAAAAAATCACAGACCTCCTTTCCCCTTTATGGTCCAATTTTCTAATGGGGAATTGGAATATATCTAGCTGGTAATATAAGAATAGATGATAGATATAGGATGAATATTTAAAGATTCCCTCCCTGTCTAGCCTCAAAAATTGGTCATGTATCTTGTTGGCAATAAATTTGGCATAGTTGTATTTGATAGCAGGGGGCTGCCTTGGGGTAAATATAGACATCATAACCAATATGGTTTCATCAATATGCTCACTTGTCTTGAACCCCAGGACAAAATATATCATATCAACAACTAATCTACCCACTTCAGTGAAAGATGCATAGTGGAAAGGAGGTGGCTCCTTAGGCTGACGATCTGTTCTCATAAACACTTGGGCAATTCTGGTTATCTCCGAGCTGGAGAGTTTGGGACCTTCACTGAGCAAGAACTTCATGGTAAGAGGAAACTGGAGGTGGGTTGGTTTGAAGTTCAGCATCTGATTTATAGAGTCAGGAGTAATATGAAAAAGGGTAATCCCATATGGACTCTTAACTGCCCTGTTTGTTGGCTCATAGTTCTCACAACAGAGGTGAATGATCTCAAGGAATATATTCACAGAGGGGAGGTAGTATCTAGGTAGATTTGATTCCCAAATGCCATAGACATCATTTTGATTTAAGTAACTATTTCTGAGCTCACAGATGGTTTTGGTAGCCTACTAGGTCTTGGATTAGATAGTCTCTATCAACCAAGGGAAAATGTTCCAACTCTTTGTGGGGTGCATTAAGAGGAGTGATGTTCAAGGCCACTGGACCTTCCATGGCTAAGCTCTGTTGCCTTTAAAATTGGAAATTTTGGCTCTGTGCAAGCAAAATGGGTAAAACAATGGCTCTGTGGATTTCTCCAGGATTTTCACCGTTGAAACTGGTTTGGTGGCTTTAATTTAGCTCTGTGGATTGAAGTTAGATGGAGAAATAGAACTTATGGGCTTTTTTGGCACAATGGGCTACAATTATGGGCAAAAGGAAACTTTTGGGGTTTCTTGTAGAGTTTGTAGGGCCGAACGAGCTCAATTTTAGCTCACTGTGCGGTTTGATGGTGAATTTGGCAACTCAGAGGCTATGGTAAATATTTTTGGCAACAACACAGTGTTCCTACTTCAAATTATAGGTTGAGTGGCCAATTTTACAGTGAAATCCAATAAAAACAGGGTCGGGAGCATTTTGCTGTAAATACCTGTTTTCTAGGCGGAATGGCCGATTTGCAGGTGACCAAGTGAGTCGAGGCGCCGAGTTGTGGAGAAAAACTGTTGGTTGGCGGACTTGAATGCAAAAAATAGTCTTTTGAACATAAATTTGCATGCACAGGTTGCATACAAAAAACAAATAGAAATGGTAAAAACAAGAGTTTTCACCCCTTTTTACCTGAAATTTTGACTTTGGTGGGTTCAGGGTGCTTTTTTCTGATGATGTCAGCATGACGTCATTTTGTCGTGTAGCAGGGTACGGATGCTGACATGGCAGGTGACGTGGCATGTGACGTGTCAGGTGACCTCAGTAGATAGGTAGGCGGAAATGTGGGTGACATCATCAGGTGACGTGGGCATGACGTCAGCAGGGAGGCGGGCGGGTGGTAAGTTGTATTCCCTGCACCGCTTTTGGGGGGAAGTGGTTTCGGGGGAGGGGGCACCCAAAAAGGGGTAAAAACAAGAGTTTTCACCCCTTTTTACCTGAAATTTTGACTTTGGTGGGTTCAGGGTGCTTTTTTCTGATGATGTCAGCATGACGTCATTTTGTCGTGTAGCAGGGTACGGAGGTTGACATGGCAGGTGACGTGGCATGTGATGTGTCAGGTGACGTCAGTAGATAGGTAGGCGGAAATGTGGGTGACATCATCAGGTGACATGGGCATGACGTTAGCAGGGAGGCGGGCGGGTGGTAAGTTGTATTCCCTGCACCGCTTTTGGGGGGAAGTGGTTTCGGGGGAGGGGGCGCTTGACACGCGTCCTCAGTACGGCGGAAATACTACCCATCCCCCGGACACTATAGTTTGGTAGCTTAGGGCTTGCGATATCGCTGACCACCGTCGGATCTATCAGCGCCGATCGGACGGCTAGTGGGTAATGAAGGTGGCGGCAGGTTAACAGCGGGGGACCCGCTTTAATTTTTGTGTTTTGTAATGTTTTTTGGTGTATTTCAGACTTTGGGTAAATGGGTTTTTGGGGGTAAAAATGCAGGTTTTCGGCTATTTATTTAGCCAGAGGCCAAACAAGTCCCGATGGGCACGTGGAGGGTTGTTATTGGCCCCGGGTGGACCAATAACTCCCTAAAAATATTTAAAATATAGCTATAGCTAGCCAAGGGTCGGGTATTAGATTTTTTAGGGATTTTGTGTATTTATACATAGTAAGGGAGGGGAATATACATAGAAGCTATATAATAGGGTTAGTAGGTTAATATGATTATGTGGGATGGGTTTGTATGGTTTAGGCTAAGTTTGTAGAGTGAAAACTTAGGCATGGGGGGAATGCAAGGATACCCAGTTGTGAAGTCTAAGAAACTTGGCAAAAGGGAATAAAGACATTTTACAGAAGAAATGTGGCTTGTTGTGCCTAGGTGAAAACACATTTTCACTTAGTTTTTCTATGAGATGAAGTGGAATAAAGGTAATGAGCAGATCTAATTTCCCTTGGGGGGAATGTTAGTAAGTGTTTCTTGGGAAAATGGGGGGGGG
>APFE031248969.1:265506-281428 GCA_000404065.3 Pinus taeda
TGGAGTGTGTACACGCAGGCAAGGTAGAGAGAACCTGCGTACCCAGAGATAAACATGTTTTCAAGTGACTTTCTCTCTCTTTAAAGTTTTGACATGAAGAGCAGAGGTATGGGGCTTGACAAAGAGGACAATGTGGCTATTGATGAGGCCACATAAACTGCAGATAGTCAAGGTGACAAAATTCAGTGTAACAATGTGCCTCCAACAAAATAATTTCTTGATCCTTTCCATTAAGCAAGTTGCTTACCTCCGATGCTTTGTCCATTGTAGCTACCATGTATGGTCTAGCACACTAAGAGAGTTTAGTGAGATGTTCAGAAGGGTTGATTTCTTCTCTCCATACCACGTCTGTTATCTCCATTTGTGAAGGAAAAATAGGAGATTGATCAATTTTCCTCTTTTTCCTGTCTCTTTATTACAGCCCTATGCTTCGGGCTGTAGAAGACATCCAAGGGTGGTATTTATTCTACATTTAGAACAATTTCATCGGATGGATTCTCAGGAATTATTTCTACATCCTTTTGAGTCATGGGTGGGCTGCTAGTTCCTTTAGTTGAAATTGTATTAGTTGTTGTCTTCTGACTAGTTGTCACATCTGGTGTGCTAAATCTTGTGCTAAATCCTTGCAGGCTCTCAGTATTACTGATGATTGAGTCAAATTATTGCCATTCTATGAGCATTTTGTGATCAACATAAATGTTTGAGTCAATGAGTTCACTGCTTTTTCCTTGTCCCTGCTCCTGTTCTGGAAATTTTTCCTTTTTAGGAATCTTTTTAACTACACGAGTCTTGTCAACTGCTTCATGTTCGGTTTGGCTCTGGGACTGATTTGTAGGGCTTGTGGCTAATAGGTCCAAAGGCAGAGTTTGCAACCTCTGGGCTTTGAGCCTATTAAACATTTCTAGCCCCTCTTCTTGATACTTGATTCTAGCCAATCCTTTAACTTGAAAAAATGTATTGGCCGAAGAAAATAAATCATCAAAGTCATCCACTTCATGATCAAATTTCGCAAGTTTAGCTTGAGCGGTGACATTATGGGCAACCTTTCTTGGATCATATTGCCTGTTAGGAATGGTGGCAAGATTCAAAATTTGAATCTTTTCTGCCTCTTTCTCTGCATGCTTGTAGTCATGTAGGGTGAAAATGCCACATCGTAGGGGAAATATAGGCCACATTTGTTTCTTTGAATCCCTAATGGTTCTTGAAGTCCCTTTAACATTTATCTGATATGCCAATTCCCGTGCTAACAATTTATTAGGCATATATAAGCGGAGGACATGGGGTTTAGTGAGGCTACCAAAAAGCCTTACATAGGTAAATTTATCCTCCCAGAAAAACTACCTACTGTTGTCAAGTCAATTTTTGCTTCCTGGGATATCCTGGGAGCAGGCTTATTGAAAATAGAATAATATACAGGTAAAAAAAAACCATTACAAATTCTGTATAGGTGATTTTTATAGTGTGCCTTCCACAACTACTTGTGATAAATATGAATCAGGTTCGGATCTTGGGTAGTCCACTTCCATCTGAGTACCAGGCATTCAGAATTAAAACAAATAGTATCCATAATATATGCATTGTAATAGAAAGGGGGAATGGTCCGGGAAGTTTTATATGCATTCCTTCAGTACTCTAAAATCTCAGTGGCTAGTCTATCAGAAAAAATATTTGCCCAATCCATAACATAACCATTAATTGCAGATTCCATTAGCGGGACCATATCTATAGTGAATTTGGCATAATCATGTTGTCCCCACAATCTACACATCATAGCTCCAGTGTAGCAATAAGGGGAAGATAATGAGTCAACAAAGTACTTACCCGAGGACTCGTGCTTGTGTTTCTCTGGGAAATGCCTCCATTGCTTGATCGAGGCTGATTTCAAGTTGTTTTCCTATGCAAATTTTCCTAGAAATGCCTTGTTGTATCGCTTCTCACGTGGAGGTAAATGGTACATTTGCCTAAGATCTTCAGGCTTGAATGAGATGAATATCCATCCATCAACTGTGGAAAATTTTCTATCTAAAGTTGGAATTTTCTCAACCACCCATCTTACCACATCAGTATACAGTAAGATTTTGGCCTGCACTACTATCCTGTGAAGGAATGAACAGGCCATGTCTTTGAGTTTTCCTTCTAACTTGTTGGTTGAATTAGCTATTGCTTCCACTTCTAATTCCTTAGGTTCCTCTATTTCTATCAGATTATAAATGCTTTCCCAGTTGGTATTTCCCAGACCAAGACATGTCATATCTGAGATTAATCCCTTCTTGCTATGTTCTAGTTCTTTTGCTGTAGGAGTTGCTATGGATTTCTTCGATTTCTTCCCCACTTTCTCCGGATTAATGGGTTCAGAGAGACTCTACACAAAAAATTGCAAACTGTAATACAAAGATACTACCGCTAAAAGCCAATATGAAAATGAATAGAATTATGGTGATTGACATACGATAAATGAAATACAGTTAAGGATTACCACAGATAAAATCTTTTAAAGGATCTACCCTTAACCATAAAATTTAATAGCCATTCGAACCGCCCGTTGTGGCGAGAAAATACCATAAATACCTATCTTGTCAATCATATATTGAATGATTATTTCAAGCATGCTTTAGATTTCATCGATCAACGATAAATCGCAAATCGCATTCGGGAGTGTCAAAGGGAAGGGCTTTAACACTTGCAATGAATATCTCCGATTGGCGAAAGGTAATATTATAATATAATGGAGTGGGGTATTATGCATGCAAACCATTTTTCAGTGTATATTTACCTTTTGAGATGCGCAGCCAATTAATTGATCGCAATCGGGATTTGGCTTAAGCTTTTATCCTTTTGTCATATGACTCCATCGATTTCTGATTGGGATATTGAATTGGAAGGTTTAATGAGGGCTTTGCATGTGTTTCTTTGTCTTATGAAATTTTTGATTTCCAATTGCGTTTTCCTTTATCGCATTGGAAGATTTGATTAGGCCTTTACATATGTCCCTTTATCATTGACATTGCCGATTGCCGATTGTGATTTCCCTTTCGGATCAGAAGATTGGAAGAAGCTTTGTTTTGTGTATGTCCCTTTGTCATTGCGATATGCGATCTCTGATCGCTTTATCGCAATGTAGAATTGTTTTATAATATTTAAAGGAACACTTTGTTTTTTAATCAAAAGGCTTTATAAAATGATTTATTTACATTGAGCCTTTTAATGAAGATTTTTCTTATTATGAGGTTAATACTAGTTTTATTTATAATCTCACAAATCTAACTATGTCTATTTAAAAATGGACCCATCTCATATTAAGATTTTGTAAACTTTTTTATAGAAATGGGGGGTTGTTGTACAGTACAACATAGTCCCAGCACTGGGTCATAAACAAACACATTGATCGCGATGTCACATAGAGGCAAGTAAGATAACTCTGTTAGTCGCAAGGGTGTGACCGTTGTAGTGAGTCAAGGAAGGTGTATGAGAGGTTCTAACACATGGGTGTTGAGATGAGTGTGCCCCTTGTAAACCTGTAATAGTACTCAGATAGGAAGGGAACGCACAAGTGAAGATGCATCACAAGCTGGAAAGTAGGTCAGCTAGCAATCCAAAGTGATGATTAAACCAACAACACATCTGCAACAAGATTCATATCATTGCATACAAAATAGTTCATACAAAAATACGTAAGTTAAACAACATGCATTATTATAGCAACTAGAACAGTCCAACTACAATAACAACATATGCATTAAAACGTGATGGATCTTATTATATAAAGATGTGTAAGTTCCAACAATACAGTACATCCATGTAAACACACTAGCCCCAAAAGTGGAATGTTACAACCACATCTGCTTGCTCCTCCAAAGAGATGTACTAGCTCTATGCAATGGAGAAGCCAAGGCATGTTACAATACTATCCAAGCTCTCTCCAAGATAGTCTTATTGGAAGCTTGGCTAACTAAAAGCCCATACAATGAGTTATGAGGGACTATTTATAGCAAAGGGTGGGTTGACCCTTGACATTATCCTTTATGACAGTTCATCTACCCTCATGACTCTTCATCTACTCTATGACTATTACATCCAACTATTGAAACTTGACTTACACTTGACATGATGTTAAATTACAATGCACTTGTACTCATGTGAGACAACATAGCTTGAGCAAGTGATGCAAAACATCACTAACACTTGGTCCATTGGGATGAGACCAACTCTTTGGTGTGCTTGTGATGGTGAAGGTGGTGAGTTGATGCCAATCTTGGTCATCTGTGATGGTGTGCATGCATCTCATGGTGACATCTTGCTAAAGCGAACTCTTACCTCTGTTGCAACCGGTGCATTGGTTCAACTCCTTCATCCAACTCATCTGCTAACATGTGCATGGTCTTCTTGGGCACTTCTAAACTAGAAACACATTGATGCAGAGTGTCCATGTTGACCTTCAAGTGTGTGTTGGTGGTCATGTTCATCAACTTGCTGAAGTACATGTTCAACTTCAGTTGGATTTACTTCTTGTCTTCACCTTGGTGAGTGTGCTGAATGGGTTGGATTGCATGTGTGTGCACAATGACATGCGTGCTGCTAAATCCCTTACATGCTATCAACAAAACTGCTCACCATTTCTGATCCATGCCAACTGTTGGGATGGATCTTTAACTTTTACGAGCGCAATTTCATCCATGAGTGCATGTTGCGCCCACTTATGTTCATGTTCTTGCTGCAACTCATTCATCTATCTGTGTAGCTTCATGTTCTTCCTTGAGTTGCTGCTTCAACACATGCAGCTTGTTCTGTGCTCCATTCTTGGTCTTCGTGTGATCTTCATGTTGCGCCATCACTTGATAGCCTGAGTCTCCAAAGTTGCTTTCATCATCAGTGGATCTGGTTGATCTTGCAACTTTGTTCTGTCTCTTTGTTGTCAACAACCTTCCTCTTGCATTCGTTGTGTTCGCTATATTCATTGCATTCATTTTATTCACTGCATTCGTTATGTTTGCCTTCAGCTACTGTTCATCATTTTTTTTGATGTGTTATATTGATGTTCTTTTATATGAACAACTTGATATCTTTGTGATTAGGAAAGATCATAGACATTTGATTCACTACATATCCAGGTGTGCTTTGAACAATGTCTTTGACTCTGCCCTCTTGCAAACATTATACCTACACTGTTGAGAGGCATATGAACACCTACAATACCTGAAGACATGGCAACACTCATGGCTAGCAATATGTCATTCGAAAACCAAAATGAACTTGAAAACTGACTTTCAACATACCTGTGTGAATTATCATGAAGGTTGTACAATTTCAGCTAGGAGGTTAGGAGACTGACTGCCAAGACTGCAAAAGGCATAATCTAGGTTGCTGGGAGACTGGCTGATTGCTAGAACTGCACAATGCACAATCTAGTCTGACTGTTGACTGCTTGAATTACGTAATGCGCAATCTCAGCTGGCAATGGCTACAGGCTGAGTGGCTACATTACACAATTTTCTAGGTCAGTAGTCATTGTCCCTTAGAAATGTCTAAAACAGTCCTGGAGGACAGTAGCTAGGAAGAAATACACATTTCTCGAGAGGAAGACATAGCCTTCCTTACCCAGATTGCGCAATTCTGTCTCACTAAAGGCAGATTCTAGACCAAGGTTAGTCGACTTGCCGACGAGAAACTGAAAGAAAATATGATAGTGGATGCATGGAGAAACTTAGTGAAAGTAGAAGTGATTGACAGTGCATGAAAACATGAATTAAATATTCAGTAAATACATCAACATGCATGTGGGTGAAGCGAGTCCCCGAATAGGTGACTATTCATGAAAAACAATTTCATGCACGTGACAGTAGAGATATGTCAATGAAAACTGAAATGGTGCTAGTACAAGCTAGTATGTATGAAAGCGACAACAAGCACTTGTTGAAATCAAGCAGACAACATTCATATGAAGTGAAACACAAAATGCAAAAGAAATGGAACACAAGGCATGGAAAGTGGACTTACCCAAAAATAGCTAAGTTGAATGTGTCGACAGCTCCTAGATGTGATGTGGGATGTTAGAGATGCAAGGTTGATGTGAGGAATGAGATTTGTTGCATGTGGTTGATGAGCTTTGGTAACATTGAGGTTGTCACGCACATGCCACAAATCTAGGGAAAGTGACACTTGGTGGGAGGTTTTTGAACTGATCCTTGCAGGTAACCTCCAACTACTAAAAAGAGATCCCTGAAACAAGGGATGCGTTTGCATGCTACCTTGGGAGAAGCAGCCTATGCTTGCAAGTTATTTTTTCTTGGTCTTGGAGGGAACTAATCAACTCAGCCATAAATGCAAGAGGTTGTTCGACTGCTAGGAGAAAATTCGCATTTTTGGCTGAGAGATGGGTTGGCTGCCCAGGATATTTGCATAATTTCTGGGTAGAGCAGCTGACTACTGCCTAGATTTGTGCAGATTATGGGCTAAGCAACCTTGCTAGGGAAAATTGCACAATTTTCTCTGTGAGGGTTGACTGGTAGAATTGCGCAATTTCTTGGGGGAGCTACTTAGGCGGTAGCTGGACCAAGTCTGGATGATCTGCCTATGAGGGGAATGCATCGAGCTATGATTGAGAGGCTTCCTTTGTGCAAGCAAAACACTGAAGCTTGTGAACTTGATGAAGCAAGACAAGCTACTATGAAAAGTTGGTAGGGAGGCTCCAAAACGAAGCTAAGGCAAAATTTTGGAGGGTGGTTGTAGCCGCTATAACACTTGGTGACACATTGGTAGAACTCCAACTCTCTAAATGGAGCTTGTTCATGAAAAGGAAGTCTAACACCTCCAGAAGTATTGTTCAGTTCTCAGCTCATCTAGGTTTCACACTAGCTTGATTGAAAGATGTAGCATTTGCCAAACTATTGGTTGATTGACACACATTCCATGCCAAGGAAATAGATTTGTTTGATTAGGGTTGAGGGGTATACGGGTGCACAAGAAGTATAGTCGTCAAAGTCTTAATTTCATCTCTGGTGTTGCTCCACTACTAGCAGGCCTAGACAGTACCCCTTCAGAGTCACATAGGAACACAAGCATGGCTCTGCTGCCAATGAACCTAGCCAATACTGTAGTGAAGTTACTTACATCGCCTCTCTACGTAGGAAGACTTTCTCTTCTTTTTCCTTATTCATTTTAATTTTTTTTCAAACTTTTTTCACTTTTAATTTTTTTCATTTTTCATCTTCGTAACTGTGCATAACACTTATTCATTTCAAAGGTGGAAGAGGGATCCTAACTTATTCATAGAAAAAGAGGTTTTTCCTGCTGTAAAATAGTTTATTATACCTCTAACGTGCCTGTTAAGGTTTTCCCCCTCACCTTACTCTACTTGACTGAGCTGAGAAGGGCTAACCCAAAAACAACCGACTAGAGTAGGTGACATTAGTTAGCATGCAAACGTTGTGTTTTCACCAAGGTTCGCTTCGAACTGTACATATTTCCTTCGATGTATCATGGACTAAAAGTAAAAATTTGTTCATATAGAGGCAGGATAACAGATAAGCAAGTAGTGATAGCAGCACAAGGCCTCTTGTACTTTACCTAGCTTGCTTCAAGAGTCATACATGGTTTCATGCAAAACTATCCTATGAAATGAAACAAACGAACTAACAAACAAAAAAGCAAAGAAAGATTAGAAGCAAAAGTGAAAGCAAATCAAGTAACAAAACAAGCAAGTAGACAAACAAACAAACAAAGCCAGCGAGCAAACAAACATGCAAGCAAAAAACTCAAAAGCAAACACTACTACTCCTAAGCTAATAGTGCATGGGTCATCTCACGTGAAGTGATACTTCCAATGCAGCTACTGGTGCATTTGTTGACCTATGTTGGTGAAGGAATGGTTTGCAAACAAGATAGATGTGCGAACTAACAAAAACAAAAGATGTAACAGTGAAGACAAACACACTCCGAGCTTACAAGTGACCACAGAACAAAGATGAGTAAAAGTGCATGACATGCATTCTGTGGTGCTTCTATGATGTTTTGCTTTACAACATTCAAATGTTGAGTGTATGCATTCTCTGGACTACGACATGCAAGAAAATGTGGGAAAGGTAGACCACTTGTGTTGTGCATGTATGCTTGCTGTGTAAGATTCCTCCAATTCATGAGTGATGGGATCATGTAGTTCGAGTGGAGGAAGTTAAATCTGGGTGCTTGGTTGATATTCAATGCAAAGAAGAGAGTGATGAAGAGCCTTGAGTGTTTCAACAATTTCCTGACTGAAAGTGAAACCAACCTCAAGACAGCGAGGGATGGACATAACCATCAGCATGGGTTGAAGTGCCTCGACGGCCTGGGGGGTTTTGACTTTGTTGGTAGATAGATCATCATAGATCAGTGTCTTGGATAGATAAACAAAGGTTGAATCAACATCATGATCAGATGAGGAAGTGAATAGATCATGACAACCAAGATAAAAAAATTCAGGATGCTTGTCGGCATCCTCATGATTTAATGAATCGAGCAGAGGGGTAGATGAGAAGCAAAGATGTTCACCCTCTTTGTTTTCAAGAAAGATAGATGACAGATTGGATGGATTTCTAGAGGAAGATGTGTCCTCTCCACACTGTGATGATAGAATGACATCCGACATGTCATGTGAATGATTGGAAGTAGAAGCATCCGAAATGAGTTTTCACATAGGGAATCAACAATGGAAGAATCATAGGGGATGTCAGGATGAAGCGGATGAGGCCTGGCTAGAAGGGAGTCATCATTCACCATGGGTTCTTCTTTATATTCCTGCACACACTCATCATGAATGATGGAAAATGTTGGCTGCATAACACCAACTTCATCGACAAATTGATCCTCGTTCACAACAGGTGAGGAGTCTAGAATGGGAGAACACAAGACAGTACAATTCGGAGGATCAATAGAATGCAAGGATGGAGGTTGAGGGAATGAGTCCACATGACAAGAAACAGGCTTGCAAGCCAAATCTATGCAAATCTCAAGAGCAAGTGTGGTGGGAGGATGTGATAGTTCGATAGAGGTGTGTGCATGATCTCCCACATCACTCTGCGATGGTGGAGCTGGTTGATGAGGTGAAGGCGGACAATCACTCGTGACAACAACTATGTCTACCTGTGATTACGTAGCTCCATCACCGAAGTATGTTGAGCGATGTTAAGATATGTGAAGAAGATACTCAAATATTCCATAAAGAAATTCCCAATCAATCTCATCTTTAGGGAATCAGTATGCAAGACCACAAAAGTGTGCGTAAAACTAATCAACAGATTCATCGGGTGCTTTTCGTAATTTCATAATTTCTTGATCAAGTGCTTTACAGTTAAAGTGATTGAAAGCATGGTCTATCCCTCCGACTATATGAGTAAGAGAATGTATATATTTTTCAGGCAGTGTTGCACACTAGTGCATGGGTTGCCCTCCAAACATGTCGACAAACAATGCACAACTCATGTATTCTTCAAAGAATCCATGTCTTTTGTATGAGCCTACAATGCCAACTGCATGCCTAACCAAGGATATGTAGCCTCCACCATCAAATGTTTTATGAGACAAGTTATCCGAGGGCTTTTTCGAGATGATGAAATTGTTTCCATAATACATACATGTCGAAAGAGAAACTCAATAGTTAGTCATGATAGATGTGTAGAGATTCGAAACAAATGCGAGGACTCAGCTTATCATCTGGCCCTCCTTCTAGCACCAAAATGTTGACAGTGCTAGACCCGCCAACATGTCAAGGTGGCCTCCCTAGTAAGAAGTCCCAATTAGACCTTAGAACATTTGGTGTAGGAGTGCCAACAATGGGTCGTAAAGCAATGCCTTGACCGCGATGTCACATAGAGGCAAGTAAGATAACTATGTCAATAGCAAGGGTGTTGCCACTGCGGTGAGTCAAGGAAGGTGTATGAGACATTCCAACACATGGGAGTTGAGATGAGCGTGCCCCTTGGAAATCTGTAACAATACTCAGCTGGGAAGGGAACACACGAGCAAAGATGCATCACAAGCTAGAAAGCAGGTCAACCGGTGATCCGGGCCTAGGTGTGACAACGGACCCTTCCAAGACCTTTCACATTCGTGATGTGTTATATTGCATTTTTAAAAGAACATAACCGAATACATCTGCATGATGTAAATAAGAGGAACATGACATTCATCAACAACATAAAACTCATGAAAACATAAGTCATTGATAACGGAGTTCATCCAGGAGGGACTACATCTCTGAGCCCTGGTGACAAGATGGTGTAGTTCATTGCATTAAGTGCTCTTAATAGTGATGATGTGCATAAGAGGTGATGTAGCTATCATACAAGGAAAATTCCCTCATGCAGGAGTGGCTCCAAGAGATGTTCCGCTACAATAACTCTCAGTCAAAAGGACTGTTATCAGTATGACATAAAATCATGCATGAGCATAATGAGCATCCTGCCAATATGGCATAAAAGGGATCTCAATGCAAACATACATGGCGACAACATGAGTATCCCATCAACATGATGACAAAGGGATCTCAAACAAAACATGAGAAATCATGGCTACATGTACATCCCACAAATGATTCCATATCACATCAAGTAGGAATTGTCAAAGCAAGTAAGAAACAAGATCCCACATCAAACATCAAATAGGGATCTGTGCAGCACAATGCATAGAAAAAGAAGTACATGACCACACTACATATACCTCACATCTAGGTGCCATCTGAAGAAAAGGATGTCAAACTGATGAATTTTTTCGTACCATCAATCTCACAGCGTCGAATCGCATGGAAATGATTGCTTGCACATGAATGCTGACACCTGCACTCCACTTTGAAAAGTGGCCGAAAAATGAAATGAGAAAATGAAAAATTTGAATGCGCCATCAGATTTGTGGCATCAAATAGTGCAAAATCGACTGTCAAATTTCTGAATTCTGAGAAAGTGGAAATCTGGGGCTCATGGAATTTTTTAGATTCCCCTATATTCCTCAAAGATTCCCTCCTTTGGGTCCTTTGGAAATCTGTTGCTCAGATCAGGAAAGTGACTGCACCATTGGGTTGATGTTGCTGAGAGGTGTAAGATCGACATAGAAATTTTCCAATTTGGACATTGCAAAAAAATTCACCCTCCTAGAAATTTCGCTCAATCATGTTTCCACCTGCAATAAATTAATTAAAAATTATCGCCTTGAATTCCGTATGCACTCCTAGTTCCTCCATGCCTATGGGTGCACTAAAAAATATGGTTTGTATAAATTTCTGGGTGGAGTTTTTCAAAATCCTGTTTAGAGGATTGGTTAGCGCAATGGTGAAAAACTGAATTTAGTTGAGGAGGGGTCGGGTGGTCAAACCCCACCCCTCTCATCTTAATACATTATAGTTTTTTTAAACAACCCGTAGATATCATTTTAGGGAGTTTATTCTGCATTAGGCGGCCAACCCCATAATCCACTGTAACTCCATTATATTAAATGGAGCACAGTTAGAATGATGGCATACATTTAAATGGGCGCGCTTATTACATTCCATGGATGGTACATGGTGTGTTTAATGGGGCCACCCAGTGGGGGCCGGCCCACGTGGGTCGGGCGGTTTCAATCCTTGCCAGACCCACATTGATGGCGCATATTATTTTGGAGGTTGGGTGTGGGCCAGGTCCACTGGAGGTGGCCCACCCACAACCCAGTAACAACATTTAATGTGGTGTGATGTTTGAGGGAGGCCGAAGGGGTTATGGCCTGTCAGCCTATTTTGATTTTTTTTTTTTTAATTGTTTTATATAGATGTAAATAGGTTTGGTGGGTGGCGGGGGTGGTGGCTTGCCACCCCTAATATATATATATATAATATATATATTATATTTATATATATATATAAATTAAAATTAAATATATATAATATATATATTTTAAATACAATAGTCATTTTAAAATTTTCAAAAATAAGGGATATTGCGCATTTTAATGAGGCCACAATTTTGACCATTTTCGGGAGCTAGGTTTCATGCCCTGGGGTCAGTCAAATTGTAGGACACTTAAGCCTGGCCCACAGTCCAACTTTGACAAAAAAATTGACTGGCTCGTTCTCCCTCATACGAGCTCGGATTGACGAACCGCTCTAGTCTTGGTTCAAAATTGTTCTGATCACTTTAATCTTTGAGATTCCATAAGCCCTCTTTGTCCTGTATGTGTCCTTGGGGCCACCTGGATCAATCCTCCCAACTAAGGAGCTTTTGGTCCTCCAAAAGCATGAAAAATAATCTACAACTTCTATGTACCTTGTCTGCATCACAAGTGTCCTAAAAGGTCTCATTTCCATCTCCTTCACCTTTGTCCTTTGGAGCCTTAACCGATGAGACGACACCTACAATCTCTGCAACCTGTAGTACATTGTCTTTAAAATTACATGCTTGAATTTCATGACCAACTAATGACCCAAGCATCCCATACTTGCCATGAGTTTATAACACATACTCGATGGTCAAGTTTGCATTAAAATGGAAACAATACCCCAACTATGAAAACAAGGCCAACATATCATTGTTGCTCCAACAAGTGATGGAAAACACATCATCATTGCAACACATGATTTACAACAATAAGGCCAAAAGCCATTTTGTTTTGACAAGTGATGGAAACACAACATCTCTTTCACAATTTATCATGCAACTCAAAATAAGACTAGACATCATTGTTTCCTAACAAGTGATAGAAAACACGTCATCACTTTTACATTTTAAATTGCAACAAATGATTTACAAAAGCACGACCATGACAAGATAACATATCTAGAAACCATTTTTCACTTATCAAGGTGAATTGGTCGCCTCCTTATGGGGGTTTTTCTTGTCGAACAAATATTTCACTTGGTTCATGCATCGACACTTTGTTTTTAGGTGGTGCTGTAGATGGAGCCTCCAACAAATGGCTCTTTGATGGCCACTTTTATCGCAATGACTGTAATACATCTTCTTCCTCCAGATCATGTTTCTTTACCTACTGTTGAGAGGGTCTTTCATGCCTCATCCTTTTGCATGCTTCCATTCCTTTCCAACACTTAGAAAACGTATGGTTATGTAATCCACAAAAGGTACATGTTTTTCGATTCCATGATTTGCGTTGATATTTAACAAAATGATTATAACCAGAATGAACATTCAAATATCAAGAGTGGTTATACCTTCCCTTGTTGTCTCTAGTGTAATTATGGTGATAAGAGCTTGTCTCAGATCATTCTCTACAATGGGCACTTCCATGCGATGATGGGGATGTGTTCCCATCATTCTTTTTCCTCAACAATTTCGACGATGTCTTGGAAGCATATGACACCTTCGAGCATTCTCCTTTGGTGTATCCCTAGCTTGCAAATTGAGGTCTCTACAAAACCTCCAATGTTTGAGTTATGCATTGGTTATTAACACCAAGTTCTTTTTCCTCCTCGTGCCTTGTCCTGGTAAAGAGCCTCATGTTTGTCCTTGTAATTGGGATCTCCACATCTGCAAGAGAAATCGTACTATGTGAAGACAAAAATGAAAGGAAATCAACATCTTTTACCTCCTCTTTTGATTTGGAAAGAACTGATGAGGGATTCTCATCATTTGTTGTTGGTGGTTTGCTAGTTGTCTCTGCACATTCTCCAACTTTATTTCTGACATACCCAAGTCCTACCTGATGGGGTAATTCTTCTACTCTGATGGGGTTGACAATGCCTTGGCCATTAAAGCCAAAGCCTTTTCATTCATACCCCATTCTCTTCAACGCTTTGGATCCAATTCCTATGGTATGATTTTCAAAAACAGCGAAATCATCATCAAGAAACATACATGAATATGGAGAACTACTTTTTACCTCACATGGGTCACGCTGCAGCTTTTCCAAGGCCTCGTCCTTAGCTTGCAACTGTTGTAGAAAACTCTACTTTTCCTCCTTCTTTTCATGTAGATGCATCTTCAATTCATCGTTCTCTTTTTGAAGATTTTGGTTTTTGTTCTTCAATTCTTCCAGGGCCTCTTCCATGGCTTGCAAGTGAAGTTGCAATCGCTCCTTTTCCTCTGTCTCCTTTTGCAGAGTTTCATACATTATTTCCACCCTTTTGGAAATTTTGAGTGTGGTCTCGTACATCGCTTTTTCATCCTCTTTCACTATACATTCCATTGTGCACACTACAATTGACATCCACACAAAGACCGCTCCAATACCACTTGATCCGGGTTCGGGTGTGACAATGGACCCTTCCAAGGCCTTTTACTTTTGTGATGTGTTAAATTGAATTTTTAAAAGAACATAACCGAATACATCTTCATGCTGTAAATAAGAGGAACATGACATTCATTAGCAACATAAAACTCATGAAAACATAAGCCATTGGTAATGGAGTTCGTCCAGGAGGGAATGCGTCTCTGGTCCCCGGTGTCAAGATGGTGTAGGTCGTTGCATTAAGTGTTGTCAGTAGTGATGATGCACATAAGAGGTGATGTAAATTCCCTCATGCGGGAGTGGCTCCAAGAGATGTTTCACTAGAGGATCTCTCAGTCAAAAGGACTCCTATCGGTATGACATAAAATCATGCATGAGGATAATGAAAAGGGATCTCAATGAAAACATACATGGCGACAATAGGAGTATCCCATCAACATGATGAAAAAGGGGTCTCAAAGAAAACATGACGAATCATGACAAAAAGTACATCACACAAATGATTCCACATCACTTCAAGTAGGAATCATGAAAGTAAGTAGGAAACAAGATTCCACATCAAACATCAAATAGGGATCTGTGCAACACAATGCATAGAAAATGAATTACATGAACACATTGCATCCAAGGGCCATCTAAAGAAAAGGATGTCAAACTACTGAAGTTGTTTGTAACATTGATATCCTAGCATTGAATTGCATGGAAATGACTGCACGCACTTGAATGCTGACACCTGCACTCCACTTTAAAAAGTGGCCAGAAAATAATATAAGCAAATGAAAAATCTGAATGCACCATTAGATTTGTGGTGTCGAATAGTGCAAATTTGATTGTCAAATTTTTGAATCCTGAGAAAGTGGAAATCTGGGGCTCAAGGAATCTTTTAGATTCCCCTAGATTCCTCAAATATTCCCTCCTTCGAGTCCTTTGCAAATCTATTGCTCAGATTAGGAAATTGATTCCGCCATTGGGTTCGTGTCACTGAGAGGTGTAAGATCGACATAAAATTTGTCCAATTTGGACACTGCAAAAATGTCACCCTCATGGAAATTTCGGTCAATCATGGTTCCACCTGCAATAAATTAATTAAAAAATTATTGCCTCGAATTCCATGCATGCTCTTGGTTCCTCCATGCCTATGGGTGCATTGAAAAATGCGGTTTATATAAATTTTTGGGCAGAGTTTTTCTAAAGCCCATTTGGAGGATTGGTTAGCGCAATGGTGAAAAATAGAATTTAGTTGAGGAGGGGTCGGGTGGTCAAACCTCACCCCTCCCATATTAATACATTATAATTTTTTTAAAAACCCATAGATATTGTTTTAGGGGGTTGGGTCATCTTTGGACGGCCTGCCCCATAATCCTCCATAACTCCATTGTATTAAACAGGGCAAAGTTGGAACGGTGGGATACATTTAAATGGGTGTGTCTATTATGTTCTATGGATGGTACATGGTGTGTTTAATGGGGATGCCCAGTGGGGGCCAACCCACATGGGCCGGGCAGGTTCAATCCTTGTCGGTCCTGCATTGATGGCGCATACTGTTTTGGAGGTTGGGTGTGGGCTAGGTCCACTAGAGGTGGCCCGCCCACAACCCATTAACAACGTTTAATGAGGTGTGGTGTTTGAGGGAGGTCAGTGGGGGTTATGGCCCATTAGTTTGTTCTGAGTTTTTTTTAGAATTATTTTATATATGTGTAAATAGGCTTGGTGGGTGGTGGGGGTGGTGGCCCGCCACCCC